>CM050167.1:369720781-369798281 GCA_027410445.1 Discoglossus pictus
TTTTTTAAATGGACATCGAACACAATTCTATTTTTCATGAATTTTAAAAGAGCACGCTTTAAACCGTAGCAAAGTTGTGTTTTGCATGGAAAAATATTTTGTAAAACCGGTTTAAATTATATTGAAACTTACAGGAAGTGCACAAGCAGAAGTACCGTACATCTGTAGATTTCATTGGCAGCCGGATATGACTCCTACATCTATATTATTGCTTGTTGGCTGATAGAGGCAAGCCCCAGATCAGTTTAACATTTTAATATTTTTTTCTGCTTTTGAGAGCATTATTTAAAAAAACAAAAAACAAAGTGGTACATTATCAAGTACTCCTTCATAATTAAGCTTAAATCTTCAGTATATTAAGGTTAAATTACATTAAATTTCCTTGCTGTCTTAAATTCTCTTCGTCCTAAATAATTAAAGATCTCTCACATTGGTGGGGAGGGTGATGAGCATGAAAAGCATGACCCGTTTTAAGAATAATAAGATTTTAGCACTTAAAACTATATGTGTCTATTCTGGTTTAAAGGGCCACTGTTGTTTTTTTGTCGACTGTTTTCCAAACTGACATTAGCAGCTGTGTAAACCATGGTCATAAAATATTATTTGAAGTACAGGAACCGTTTTGTGTTTGTTATACCATTTCCTCTTCCTTTGTTAGATATTTTGATCAGATTGAAATTAACACTACACCTCTTCCCTCTCATAGGCCCAGATTCAGGAAGTTTGTATCTATAAATACAACCATAACACCCAGACATAACTTCCACCAAGGTATCATAGATTTTACCAGGGTCCTGTAGTATTTTATTCTGATTAAAAACTAGCTGTAGTACTTTTTCTGCTTATTTATGCACTTAGTAAAACTTCCTTTTCAAATATATATATATATATATATATATATATATATATATATATATATATATATATATATATATATATATATTTTTTTTTTTTTTTTTTTTTTTTTTTTTAAATATTGTGCACTAGCCCTTTCACTGGCATGCTCTTCATGCTTATCACTCCATATGTGAGTGATACTCATTTCTCATAGAGTTCAAGTGAAGAAGGTTCTTTTCTTTTTCTTTGCATGAATATTAAAAGACCCCCGTAGCACATAATATTAACCCCACCACAGGGGTCTGTAACCGACCCCCATGGCACAAACCATTAAATCCTATGCCACGAGGGTCCTATAAGGACCCCTGTGGCATAAACTGCCTAATTAGCAATTAGATGACTTAGGTATTGAATAGCCTTTGATTAAAAATCAAGGGTGAATTGAATAGCTTTTGTAAAGTTACTGACCACCTTTTAATGGTATAACTTTACAAATTAGGGAATCGTATAGGGCGCTTAATCCTTCCAAATAGCTCCGACAAAGGTCTGCCTCCTGTAACTCAGTACATCATGTAGATGTACTAACCAATCACATATTGTCACTCTGCAGCATTTCAAAACAGTCTTTCATTGGCTAGTACATTTAGTACAAATGGAAACAATGTGTGCATAAGCTACTGGGGCAGAGCTTTGTTGGCACTGTTTGGAAGATTTCGGTGAGTAAAAACAGAGCTTCAGGACACTTGTAAATAAAATGATGTTTAGATATGCAAATAAACACTTAGGTAGTTTTAATATTAACAGGGTACCTTCCATATATATTTTTAAATAGCTGCGCCCAGAGATAGCTGGAATCGTGCACCTATTATCCAGCCAGATGTTGCCCCCCAGCTTCGCCCTCTCTAATGTATTAAATAGCTGCCTTACGACTGGCAACATACAGGTGGTATCTTGGCACATAGGATGCATTAAGCTTGCATCAGCTCGCAGGCAGCGTCTGGAGTGTGCGAACGTGCTTGTCTGGCATTACTGTGCTTTTTGCATCGGTGCCAGCACGCCTTACTGTATCATGTTCCCGTCCCTTTCAGAAGATTTAAACAATCACTTCCCAGATAATTGCCTGCCCTTTGTGTACGCCATATAACTGTGCTAATTAGGGCCTTCCTCCGCTACCATGCTCATAACCACCCACCTATTACCCCTCTATGCAGTTTATTTTTCCATCTTTTATTTGTGGTGTTGTTGTTTTCCGAAACAAAGGCAGGGGACACATGTCTCAGCTATAAATCACTGCGAGAGATCAAATATGCCAGTGCGCGATCGAGCCGGACCTTGGAAAAAACTGCTCGCTTTAATGTGCATTTCACCTGCAGCCACCAGTACAAATAGATTATCAGTCATTGTCAGACCAGAGGTGAGGAAGAGATATGAAGAAATGATAAGAGCACACGGGCCTGGAGTGTTTGGTTAGTACACTCGATATACTACCAGGGAAGAATGATAGAGATAGTATGTGTGTGTATATGTATGTGTGTGTGTATATATATATATATATAATTACATTTGTGCTCACATTTCAACTGCTAAAATAAGTTAAGACTTCTTTTTTTTCTGCCCAGAATTCCAAGAAATGCATTTATTGCACTGCATTTTGGGAATCTGGGCAGGGACATGCAGATGCTTGTCTGTGCAGTGGCAATAAAGACCTGCAATAGTCCTCTCTCCCACCCTTTTTCTCACCCTGACGGTGATAGGGGGAACCAGACATGGACCCCTTGCTCACTGTGCCTTAGGGAGTAAAGCTGCACCTCACTGACGAGGCCCACAGAGGGCGAAAACTACGTCTGGGGTTTGCTGTTTCTCCTGTTCAGGGTAGAATTGCCTGGTATTTCGGGGCTGGGTCACTCTTGAGTGAGACCAGACTGATATACTACAGGATATTTCTCCCTGTGAAGGGCACAAGTGGCTAATAGGCTGCTCTCTGAGTAGGTAACCAGACCTATAGAACTAACCTACTTTGGTATTGTTCATTCTGAGATGAGCACCTCTACTCTTTTTGCTTAGTTTTTCTCACCCTAAGGGTGATGGGGAAACCAGACGTGGACCCCTTGCTCTCATGGTGCCTTAGGGAGTTCAGCTACACCTAACTGACGAGGTTTATAGAGGCCGAAATGTACGCCTGGGGTTTGCTGTTTCTCATGTTCAGGGAGCATTGCCTGGTATTTTGATATACTATAGGATATACTACAAGATGTTTCTTCCTGTGAAGGGCACATGTGGCTAAAAGATGCTCTCTGAGTAGGTAACCAAACCTATAGAGTAAACCTACTTAGGTGCTGTTCATTCTCAGATGAGAACCTCTGACTTTTGTTTACCATGTCCAACTTATCAAGTACTCTGAGCCGCACATTGGCATACAGGAGCTGCAAAATTAATTCTAGATATTTCCGAAATGATTTACTGTAGAGAAAAACTGCTAGTACGACATATAGCCTGTTTTTAATGCACTTTAAAACACAGCAGAGGTTAATATATTATACTTTAAAACTATATGTAATAAAAAGCACTTTTTCAGTTGACATTATTTTCCTACATTAAGCTAAAATTGAAGTTTGATATTATGAGCTTCCAGCCTTTCTGATCCACCCATATATCCTAATCTTCTGTTAACAAGAGAACATTACTGATTAGCATTAGTCTGATGCCTTGAGTGCATGTTCTTGATCTGTGCATGCCTAGTCTTTTTTTATTTTTTTATTATACCAATGACTTCATTCCAGACAATGGACTCAAAGCTTTAGGGGCTAATCCGTGATTAATGATTCTGATTTCTGATTATCAAAATATTAGAAGCTCTGCCATTTGAACTGTCAGCCTTTCTGATCCACCCAGGCTTACATAGTTTTAGATTATTATGATTTATTATTATGATGGTTATTATTATTATCACATATATAGTTGTCGTAATTGCGAGTTTGTGTGTAACGCTCGCAATTATGGGCGCAAATTGCAAGGTGCGCATTGAGTGGTGGCTGGCGCACATGCGCAATGTGTAGTAAGAGGGTGGGAGAGAGACAGGGGGAGAGGGTGGGAGAGAGACAGGGGGAGAGGGTGGGAGAGAGACAGGGGGAGAGGGTGGGAGAGAGACAGGGGGAGAGGGCGGGAGAGAGACAGGGGGAGAGGGCGGGAGAGAGACAGGGGGGAGAGGGCGGGAGAGAGACAGGGGGAGAGGGCGGGAGAGAGACAGGGGGAGAGGGCGGGAGAGAGACAGGGGGGAGAGGGAGAGAGACAGGGGGGAGAGGGCGGGAGAGAGACAGGGGGAGAGGGCGGGAGAGAGACAGGGGGAGAGGGCGGGAGAGAGACAGGGGGAGAGGGCGGGAGAGAGACAGGGGGAGAGGGCGGGAGAGAGACAGGGGGAGAGGGCGGGAGAGAGACAGACAGGGTGAGAGGGCGGGAGAGAGACAGACAGGGTGAGAGGGCGGGAGAGAGACAGACAGGGTGAGAGGGCGGGAGAGAGACAGACAGGGTGAGAGGGCGGGAGAGAGACAGACAGGGTGAGAGGGCGGGAGAGAGACAGACAGGGTGAGAGGGCGGGAGAGAGACAGACAGGGGGAGAGGGCGGGAGAGAGACAGACAGGGTGAGAGGGCGGGAGAGAGACAGACAGGGGGAGAGGGCGGGAGAGAGACAGGGGGAGAGGGCGGGAGAGAGAGGGTGGGAGAGAGACAGATAGGGGGAGAGGGCGGGAGAGAGACAGACAGGGGGGAGAGGGCGGGAGAGAGACAGACAGGGTGAGAGGGCGGGAGAGAGACAGACAGGGAGAGAGGGCGGGAGAGAGACAGACAGGGGGAGAGGGCGGGAGAGAGACAGACAGGGGGAGAGGGCGGGAGAGAGACAGACAGGGGGAGAGGGCGGGAGAGAGACAGACAGGGGGAGAGGGCGGGAGAGAGACAGACAGGGGGAGAGGGCGGGAGAGAGACAGACAGGGGGAGAGGGCGGGAGAGAGACAGACAGGGGGAGAGGGCGGGAGAGAGACAGACAGGGAGAGAGACGGCGGGAGAGAGACAGACAGGGAGAGAGACGGCGGGAGAGAGACGGCGGGAGAGAGACGGCGGGAGAGGGTCAATTAGAAGCAGTAAAACTGTCCCCTCTCGTTAAATATGTATACAAGTGGGATTTGTCAGGAAGTAAACAGGGATTCTAATAATGACAATATTGTAACAGCAGTGGGATAAATAGCTCTCCTGCCATCAAGACTTTTTTGTGTTCCAATGAATTGGGATGATTGCTCTATGAATGTATGTGATTGCTTTTTTTTTATTTTTGTCCCAGGGTTGGCAAAAAAGCCATTTGTTTTGTACAGAAAAATGTTAAATGAAGGTTGTTAGTGTCTGATAACCATGTTGGGTCCTATCCTCTTATGGTAGCGCAGTACAAGGCAGCAGCAGTGACGGTGAGCATCCGCTAGCTGGCGCTGACGACCTTGCGGTGCCATAGCATAGAGTCAGTGCTTAGGTAAACCGTTGGGGTTAGTTCAAGGTTTAGGCTAACATTATAAGCATAGAACTTCTCTCACATATCATCAGCGCTGCAAATTATCATCAGCGGTGGACCTGTCCCGACACCATAACAGGATGGATCCCCAGGTTGTTATTTCATTATTGGAAGATATAGAGTTCTTATAGGAAAGTAGATACTTGGCCATTTTATTAAACACAAGCATGTCTTCTGAAACAATATATGGTCTGTACCTTTAAAGAGCCATGGTAGGCCAAAACATTCCAGTATGCATTTAAAAGATCATATTTTCAACGTTAAAAAGTTATTAAAAGATAAATAATTGATCTATAGCAGTTGTTCCCAACCCTTTCCTCAAGACCATGATTTTGGTAACATCTTTTTTTTACATATTCTATTTCGTATAACTACCTTGTCATGGGTACTTCAATGAAGCTGTGAGCTGTATCATGTAGGGTCACCCAAGATGGGCAGGTCATAGCTGATGTGTGAGACAAACCACTGGAGAAAGACCTGGCAACCCACTCCAGTATATTTGCCATGAAAACCTTCTGGATTGGCACAACCACACACAAGATGTGCCTGGCGTGTTGCGGTCCAAAGTGTCATGGAGAGTCAGACTCGACTGGACAACAAGAATTTCAAGCGCTAGCTGAAAAAGGTGGTGGATTTCTGAGAGGGAGAATGTGAGGAGCAAAATGGCTGCCTGTTTTCTGGGCAATATGAGCGGCAAAAAGATTATAAAAAGGTCACTTTTGATTCAATGTAAAGATAACTTCCAGAGCCAAGTGCTGCTTTAGTAATATTGACAATACACTATGGTGCATGCTCTGTAGAAGAGAGGGAGCGGGGGGTGGTTATGGCTGTAGCGCTATAACCATTCCTCTCCAAAGTGAACATGCTCCACATTATCTGACCTGCATAATTAATTTAATCTGAATATCTGCATTGTATCTCTTTACCCATTTTTCATACCTCTGCAACTACCGATTTACTGCACAGTTTTACTAGCAGAGTATCGGGAGATGTTTTACTTCACCTCTATACCATCTATATTGAAATCACATTGTTTATAGTCTCAATTAAAAGACTATCTATCTTGGACATGTCAACGTGTTTTAGCTGTAACTTGATATACAGTGCCTTGCAAAAGTATACACCCCCTTGGAATCCAAATGGATTGTTTGAGGATTTGCATCATTTAATTTACAGAACATGGCCACAACTTTGAAGATGTTTTTTTTTTTATTATTATTATTGTGAAGCAAACAACAAATAGGACAAAATAACAGAAAAAGTAAATATGAATAACCATTCACCCCCCTAAAGTCAATACTTTGTAGAGCCACCTTTTGAGGCAATCACAGCTCCAAGTCTCTTTGGATGAGCTTGCCGCATCTTACCACTGGGATTTTTTCCCATTCCTCCTTGCAAAACTGCCCCAGCTCCTTCAAGTTGGATGATTTGTGCTTGTGAACAGCAATCTTTAAGTCTGACCACAGATTATCTATTGGATTGAGGTCTAGGCTTTGACTTGGCCATTCCAACACATTTACATGTTTCCCCTTAAACCACTCAAGTGTTGCTTTAGCAGTGTGTTTGGGGTCATTGTCCTGCTGGAAGGTGAACCTCCGTCCTAGCCTCAAATCACGCACAGAGTGGTACAGGTTTTGCTCAAGAATATCCCTGTATTTAGCACCATCCATCTTTCCCTCAACTCTGACCAGTTTCCCAGTCCCGGCCGCTGAAAAACATTCCCACAGCCTGATGCTGCCACCACCATGTTTCACTGTGGGGATGGTGTTCTTTGGGTGATGTGATGTGTTGGGTTTGCGCCATGGCGTTTTTTCTTTGATTGCCAAAAAGTTAAATTTTAGTCTCATCAGACCAGAGCACCTTCATCCATACATTTTGAGAGTCTCCAACATGCCTTTTCGAAAACTCAAAACGTACCATTTTGTTTTCTGCTGAAAGTAATGGCTTTCTTCTGGCCACTCTGCCATAAAGCCCAACTCTATGGAGCGTACGCCTTATTGTTGTCCTATGTACAGATGCTCCAGTCTGTGCTGTGGAACTCTGCAGCTCCTCCAGGGTTACATTAGGTCTCTGTGCCGCCTCTCTGATTAATGCCCTCCTTGCCCGGCCGTGAGTTTTGGTGGGCGGCCGTCTCTTGGCAGGTTTGCTGTTGTGCCATGTTGTTTCCATTTGGTTATGATAGATTTGATGGTGCTCCTGGGGATCATCAAATATTTGGATATTTTGGTCTTAATGGCAGTGTTTGGTTAGTGGTGCCTCTTGCTTGGGTGTTGTAGCCTCTGGGGCCTTTCAAAAAGGTGTGTATATGTAATGACAGATCATGTGACACTAACAGCCTTATTAAATTGCGATTCGGTAAATTTAAAAGGGCTCTATTTAAACACAGAGCATATTTTATTTACCGAAGTTTTTAGTTAGTGAAGACCTTGCTTTTGGATAGAAGTTCACAAACTAAAAACGTCTGTAAAAAAATATCCTGTGTGCTTAAATAGAGCCCTTTTAAATTTACCGAATCACAGTTTAGTAAGGCTGTTAGATTGCACACAGGTGGACACCATTTCACTAATTATGTGACTTCTGAAGGTAATTGGTTGCACCAGAGCTTTTTATGGCCTTCATAACAAAGGGGGTGAATACATACGCACATGCAAATTTTCTGTTTTCTATTTCTAAAACATAGTTTTTTGTATATATTTTTCTAATTTCACTTCACCAACTTAGACTATTGTGTTCTGATCCATCACATAAAATTCAGATTAACAAAACATTGAACTTAAGGCTGTAATGTAACAAAATAGGTAAAAAGTCAAGGGGGTGAATACTTTTGCAAGGCACCGTAAGTATTCTTTGAGGAAGGGAAAAAAAGAACATTTCTCATTAAGCATAATTAGCTGCAGTTATAATCTTGAGTGCCAGCCTCTCAAAAACCACTTTCCTTAACAGGCTACTTAAAGGCTCAGTGGATCTTAGCCGAAATCTGTAGCATAGGTCTTAGGAAATCCCAGGAGACAGAGCTACAGCTATAAGATGTTACACCATTCCCTGTCTCCTAACAAAAATAAGTTTGCTCCATTTAGTCTAAATGTCATTATTTTTGTCAACCTCTGCAGTTGAACTTCCAGATGTTATATGATGCATATAAAAGATTTTTCTTTTTACTACATTATATGAAAAAAATGTCCTATGCAATAGAAGGTCGCCTTTGAAACTTGAGACCATGCATTATTCATAGGATGGAGAGATAAGGAGCTAATATTGTTTACATGCACAATAACATTTTAATAGTTTTTTTTTTTTTATGGTCTCTTTTTGGCCATACCAAATTTCTTTATAGAGACCGGCTAATATTTATTGTGTCTCTCTCCCCTGTCTCTCTCCCCTGTCTTTCTCCCCTGTCTTTCTCCCCTGTCTTCCTCCCCTGTCTTCCTCCCCTGTCTTCCTCCCCTGTCTTCCTCCCCTGTCTTCCTCCCCTGTCTTCCTCCCCTGTCTTCCTCCCCTGTCTTCCTCCCCTGTCTTCCTCCCCTGTCTTCCTCCCCTGTCTTCCTCCCCTGTCTTACTCCCCTGTCTTCCTCCCCTGTCTTCCTCCCCTGTCTTCCTCCCCTGTCTTCCTCCCCTGTCTTCCTCCCCTGTCTTCCTCCCCTGTCTTCCTCCCCTGTCTTCCTCCCCTGTCTTCCTCCCCTGTCTTCCTCCCCTGTCTTCCTCCCCTGTCTTCCTCCCCTGTCTTCCTCCCCTGTCTTCCTCCCCTGTCTTCCTCCCCTGTCTTCCTCCCCTGTCTTTCTCCCCTGTCTTCCTCCCCTGTCTTCCTCCCCTGTCTTCCTCCCCTGTCTTCCTCCCCTGTCTTCCTCCCCTGTCTTCCTCCCCTGTCTTCCTCCCCTGTCTTCCTCCCCTGTCTTCCTCCCCTGTCTTCCTCCCCTGTCTTCCTCCCCTGTCTTCCTCCCCTGTCTTCCTCCCCTGTCTTCCTCCCCTGTCTTCCTCCCCTGTCTTCCTCCCCTGTCTTCCTCCCCTGTCTTCCTCCCCTGTCTTCCTCCCCTGTCTTCCTCCCCTGTCTTCCTCCCCTGTCTTCCTCCCCTGTCTTCCTCCCCTGTCTTCCTCCCCTGTCTTCCTCCCCTGTCTTCCTCCCCTGTCTTCCTCCCCTGTCTTCCTCCCCTGTCTTCCTCCCCTGTCTTCCTCCCCTGTCTTCCTCCCCTGTCTTCCTCCCCTGTCTTCCTCCCCTGTCTTCCTCCCCTGTCTTCCTCCCCTGTCTTCCTCCCCTGTCTTCCTCCCCTGTCTTCCTCCCCTGTCTTCCTCCCCTGTCTTCCTCCCCTGTCTTCCTCCCCTGTCTTCCTCCCCTGTCTTCCTCCCCTGTCTTTCTCCCCTGTCTTTCTCCCCTGTCTTTCTCCCCTGTCTTTCTCCCCTGTCTTTCTCCCCTGTCTTTCTCCCCTGTCTTTCTCCCCTGTCTTTCTCCCCTGTCTTTCTCCCCTGTCTTTCTCCCCTGTCTTTCTCCCCTGTCTTCCTCCCCTGTCTTCCTCCCCTGTCTTCCTCCCCTGTCTTCCTCCCCTGTCTTCCTCCCCTGTCTTCCTCCCCTGTCTTCCTCCCCTGTCTTCCTCCCCTGTCTTTCTCCCCTGTCTTCCTCCCCTGTCTTCCTCCCCTGTCTTCCTCCCCTGTCTTCCTCCCCTGTCTTCCTCCCCTGTCTTCCTCCCCTGTCTTCCTCCCCTGTCTTCCTCCCCTGTCTTCCTCCCCTGTCTTCCTCCCCTGTCTTCCTCCCCTGTCTTCCTCCCCTGTCTTCCTCCCCTGTCTTCCTCCCCTGTCTTCCTCCCCTGTCTTCCTCCCCTGTCTTCCTCCCCTGTCTTCCTCCCCTGTCTTCCTCCCCTGTCTTCCTCCCCTGTCTTCCTCCCCTGTCTTCCTCCCCTGTCTTCCTCCCCTGTCTTCCTCCCCTGTCTTCCTCCCCTGTCTTCCTCCCCTGTCTTCCTCCCCTGTCTTCCTCCCCTGTCTTTCTCCCCTGTCTTTCTCCCCTGTCTTTCTCCCCTGTCTTTCTCCCCTGTCTTTCTCCCCTGTCTTTCTCCCCTGTCTTTCTTGTGAAAGCGCGACTGGGGCCGCGCATTTGCGCACAGGAAATGTGTGCAAACGGCTAACACTGCACGCTGTGCATTGCCTAATAGTGTACATAGTGCGCATGTGCTCCTGCCTTGAGCGTTACACGCTATGAAAACTATTAAATGTGACCTGTAGGCTTCTTATGAACCTTGATAGGACATAAAGCCCATTTATGTTTTTAAAGGTATCATTAAGGAAAAAAATCTGTTTAAACAAAGTATATATTTTATAGCAGGCTTATCCAGCTATAATCCTTAAGGACCAGGACATATTTTCAGGATATTCTTTTGTTAACTTTTATTTGTATCTAATTTATCCAGAGCCTTTCAATGGCTGACACTTTTTGATCATTTGATTCAGTGGTAGTCAACCTGGTCCTACCGCCCCATAGTGGGTGATTTAAGCTTTCAAGATGGGCGGCGGGGTAATCGCTGACGAGTGACATCACACGCCTGAGACCCGCAGCACCGCACTGGTTGCAGAACTGGTGAGAGAGCCTAGGGACAGCAGTCAGGACTGGATTGCTAGGGTCATATGATTTTTGTAACCAGAAATGAGAAAAAAAAATGAGGCGGTAAGGACATTTTACCATCAAACGTGAGCTGTAGGTATTAAAAGGTTGACAACCCCTGGGATAATATAATGAATATGTAGTAGTTATCAAGAAAAAAATTTCATTCAGTTGTTTCCGACTGTAACACGCCAGGCACATCTTTATGTCCATGATCATGCTGATCCACTTGGTCTTCATGGCAGAGATATTGGAGTGGGTTACCAGTTCCTTCGCCATTGGGCCACAGCATACAGCTCCTGGTATTCCTAGGTGGTCTAACCCTGCACGGCTTCAGTTTGATGCGACCTCTTTGTTTCCTGACTTCGAGTTGAACCCAGGTCCAAGTGGTAAAAACACTGAATCCTAACCACTGGACCACCAGGGAACCCTAATTCTCAAGGATGCTCTATGTGAAAATCTAAACCTCAATTTATTTCCATCTGTAAGTGAAAGTCCCAGCACCCAGAATTAGAAAATGTACATTCATTTGATCTTTCTTTGCAAGTTGTCACAATTTTACACAACGTAATTTCTTTTATACAAGTTTATTGTGGAAACTGCATCGGTTTAGAGATCACTCTGAATTGGTTTAGATAACTATTACTTTCCATTGTGTCCAGGAGGGGGCACCCAATGAGCAGAATTTGCTCTTGTTATATACAAAGCATACAATGAGACTGCTTGGGCCTATGTACTCCGCATGCTTCCTTTTTTTTAAGCTCAAAACATATTTAAATATTGTCCTATATCCTATCGGAAGCATGTTCTGCAACCATATTTAATTCTTGTCCTATGTTGCATCTTAAAGACACAACCATTTTAAGTCAAGTTCCTTAAGGTATCTTTAAAGGGCACAATAGATGGCTACAGATTGTACTAGCCGTTTTTAAGGATTTACAAGATAGCGTTTTATTATTTTTATTTCCTTTTTTTTTTTTTTTAAGGTCCATCATTTTAAACGGTATATACAAAGGAAAATATCTTAATTACATAGGATTTGGACACATACCACTATACAAAACAGAGAGAGAGAGAACTTGTATAATAGCAGCCCCAAAATACTAATTATTTCCTTCATCTGCTAATTAGGAACACTATACTTAATTCTTTCTGTGGTGACAAGAGCAATATCCACCAATGTCATCCCCTCCTTCACACTTATCAAGCTATCTTAGACACAATTTAGCATAGCAAGTCGAGGAAGCAATGCTGAGCATCTCAGAGATGATTTGCTATAGATAAAATGGCTAGTACAAAGTATAGGCAGTTTAAAAATATATTTTAAATGGAACCAGTTTGTTGTTGGTGTGCCAGTGGTTTAATTCCATTACTTTATTAACTACTGACTCTTGTGATGGAAGATTACACCATTAATCCACTTTCTTGAAGCTGGTACTTTCTTGTATTACTCCTTTAGCAGTGTGAATTCAATAGTGTATCACCCACCTCCTCATTTTCCCTCCAACCTGTACATATAAAGGTTACTAATTATACTGCTCTAAGCCGTCTTTGCTGCTTTCTTCACCAACCATTAATTTATGGTTATGAATGCAAAAAAAGTATGGGGGAGAAGAAGCGCAGGTTCCCCTGGTGCAGGTCACTACAATATATTGGATAGACAAACATACATACATATGTAGATGCCCTCTCCTTAATCTGCCTTATGGATAAAAGGTATATTTTGCACTTCCGACGTAAATGGTGGGTGGGCTTGTGTAGTCTCTTCAATCACTAACACACCAAACTGGAGTGTTCTCTACTAGAAACCTACCCTCATACATGCAATCAACCACAGTAGGAGGTATTTTTAGGTCCAGATATTTTTTATAGTATATAACAAAAAAAGCAATATATACTAGTAGAAAACGATTCATTAAACCCTTTGTGAATCGTTGGTTCTCACAATTCAAATATAGCTCTTGATGGTGATTATGACCACATGCATGGTAATATAAACTAGTTTCATATAAACTGGTAGTAGTATCCAGACGCGTTTCTCCGGTTCCCTTGCGGCTTCTTCAGGGATTAGTAGCCTTGTAAGGCTGTGAGCTCTGGAACTCTCACTCTCTGTGTGTAAGAAAATACCATGGACACTAACCCCTGTCATCCAGTACATTTCATACACTTCCCATAGCGCTTGGGCAAACACTGGGACCAAGCAATCCTGGTCCTCTTCACCAATAAATGTATGGTTGCCTAATTTGACTTTAATTATATCTCCCTTAATATCTTACTCAACCCGTGACTCAGTACAAATCAACCTATGGCTGTATTATCACCTCGATATGTGGGTATAGGAGTAACTAATATACTACAGGATACGTGGAGCTTTAACAAAAATGGACCGGTATCAACAGATTATTTTGAGACATGAATCTGAAGTGGAAATATTTTGGCCATATCATGTATTGCAAGGATTCCCTGGAGAAGACCCTGATGCTGGGAAAGTTTAAAAGCATAGGAAGATGGGGACAGCAGAGGTGGAGATGGATAGATACGGTCATCGAACCAATGAGCTTGATGGAACTCAATGGGGCTGTGACTGACAGATATTCCTGGCGTACTGTGGTCCATATGGTGAAGTCGGACACAACTAAAGAATAAGTCTGTGAATTCCTATCCGTGCTAGTCTGCTTATTGACACGTGCGCTCTTGGTTTATCTCTGCACCTGGCATCTGACATATTTTGTCCCTTTACACCATCATTAAAAGATTTTTCTTCTAAGGGTATCTTATAATATGTCACAGTGTGTTTTCTTTTTTCAAATTAATCCGTCAAAGCTCAAAAATGTATTCAGATTTCTAACTACTCTTGGGGGCTTGTCCTCCGCCAGCCAATGGGATCTACAGGCTAAAGTATGCACTCTGCATTTGCTGTTTAAATGAAGTTTAAGCAAATTTGGCCTAATATCTGTTATATTATTATGTTTAAAACCTCTTCTTTTAAATGCATGGAATAAAATAGTTGTGTTCCATGTCCCTCTAATTATACAACATTTCAGATTATGCTATTTTTTATTAAATTAGAAACTACTTATGACAATCACCTATTATAATGGATAGGTAACATCTATAGACTGTTGCACAAGTGAATAATATAAAAAATATTATTAACAAAAATTAAAATATGTTGCATTACATGGTTTTAGTTAAAAAATAAAATCTGACTTTGTTAGAGATTATTTCCATGTCGGTCAATGTACAAGTTATATTACCTTTTACTGAGCCCACTTATGCAGCAGAAGCCCTGGCCTAATATATTTTGTTATAGTTTACAGATCTGGTACCAACGGGTAATTATCTCCAATACACTGCACACAGGGTTAAAGATGGCACGGTGGTTGCTAAGTGGCACTGTTGATTTTAGCTGCAATAATAATCCTCCTCTCTATTCTGCAGAGGGGTATTATCTGTCTGATCACCCAGCCAAGTATTATGTTGGGGCTGCACCTCCTCTGTCAGCTGTGTGCTGCTCTCTGGTGTATTACTTGCACAACACGGACTAATTATAGACACAATAACAGTGTACCTACGCTACGGCACAGACACCAGCTTGCCAGGCCCTGCCATGGTGCTATGGTATGGGAGAGATGCCTAGACTATGCCTCTTAGTTCCATACATGGAAGCCATATTTTTCTGGCTCTATATAAATCGGTTTCATGACACGGTTTAGAATTGCTTTGCATAACCTATTTACCACTATTAATAGCCAGTGTTCTCACCAGGAATTTTCAGTTGCCAGGCGGCACGACTAAGCAGCAAGGCGGGCATGCATCCCTATAATGTGTGCCTAACCGACATCCGCACTAAAGCCATGTGATGCTCCAAAACGGGCGGACAGGGCATCCGGCCAAACGGCATCGGGAGAACACTGATAGCATTATATGTTCATGTTGTTAAAGGGCCACTGGAGTGCTTATACAATAGGGCTTTATTTATTTAATTTATTATTATTGTTCAGTCATGTCAACCTATGGACATCTTGTGATTGGTTGCTCTTATGTATAAGGTTTTCATGGCAAAAATACTGAAGCGGGTTGCCAGTTCCTTCTCTAGTGGACCTCTGTTTGTCTGCCTTTTTTCAACTTGGGTGACTGTACATGGTATAGCTCACAGCTTCAATGAAGTACACAAGTACTTACCACTATTAAAGGCATATCCAAGTTTCATGGATTAATACATTTCTACACTCTATAGGCAAAAAGCTGCATATATGTATGCAGCACATCTCCTAAAACATTTTATTTGTTATTAATATCTTAAAATCCCTCTAATGATTATGTTGACATCTCCATGGGGTGTCAACACGAGCATCTGATCCCACCCAGTAAGCATGCAGCATCAGGGAAGCAATATTCACCCATTATTTACCTAATGTTGCTTGGTCTGCCAATCTCCTTGCAGCTTCCTGCTACTCATTGATACACTACATTTCCCAGGCTGCTTTGCACCACAAACAAGAACCCCAGAGTTAATTTAAAAGTTTCAGCTAACCTGATTGGCCAAAACAAATCATTTTAAGTTTGATGCAAATGTAGCCTGGGTTTGGACGGTGTTAACTCTAATTTGTGTCTGTCAGAAATTACAATAGATTTTCCTCACTTCAATGTAAGTGTTATTTTATTTTTTAAAATCATTATAGCTTTTAAAATATAAGTTTGAGCCTAAAAAAAAAAAAAAAAACTTCAAAAATTCAGATTTTCTTTAAAATACTTTGTCTATGTCTTACACGAAGGCGAATATTATTAGTTTGGTACATAAGTGTCTCTTTCTTGAACTGCAAAGGCCCTTGAGGTTGTTTTTTCTTTTTAACACTCTAAAAACATTTTGCACGTTGTGAGCTTTGGGTCTTTAAAACATGAGATTAAAGTTTTACTAAAACCATTTTATATTACATTATAAATTAGTATTATATTTAAAAAAAAAACTGCCCTGAGTTATTTTTACTGTGCTATAGTTCCCTTTAGATTGTAAGTAGCGAGTTTCCAGTCTTGTAGGATGCTTTGGGATAAAGCACTTTCTGCTAAGATTCTAAGCTCAAAACAGGGCCCTTCAACTTTTGAATTTGTTAAACGTGTATTTCCCCTGTTCTTATCCCCTGTACAGCGCTACGGAATATGTTGGCGCGATACAAATAAAAGATAATAATAATAATATGTTTCCCTGTTTTTCATATTAAAATAAACTACCTAAGTATTTCTTGGCATATCTAAATATCATTTTATTAACAAGTGCTTTAAAAGCTTTATTTTCACTTACTCAAACCTCCCAAAGAGTCCCTGCAAAGGTCTGCCCCCACAGCTCATGCATACAATGTTTCTATTGGTACTAGCAATTCTCTGTAAGTGGCTAGTACCAATGGAAACATTGTATGCACGAGGGTGCAGACCTTTGCAGGGACTGTTTGGAAGGTTTGAGTAAGTGCATATCTAAACATCATTTTAATATATTCAAACACACACTTGTGTGGTTTATTATAATAAAAACAGGGATCTTTCCATATCGCTTTAAACAAGACAATAATCTGTAAGGGTGCTGTCCAGAGGTGTATCAGGGATATAAATAGATGTGTAAAGTGGAATTAGTGTCATGTCGCTGTGATGGGCTCAGATGCAGGAATCCCTGTCTCACACCTCCGCGTGGCACTACTGTCTGTGCTGCCCGCGTCCTGGCATGCCAAGCTTCCGGCTGTGGAAGTTACAACAAGCTCTGCCCTCGTTGGGTTATGAGCCGAGGGCTATAAATAGCACCAAGAAGCGTCTGTATGTGGGTATAAGAGGCTGGCGTAGCCTTGCACATATACACAGCTGTGGCAATGAAGGTATTGCAGGTATTGTATTACCCATTTAACCCTGTATAGATGGATGTGTGCAGACAGCCGGACATTTATTCTTTATGCTCCTCACTGCACTGCTGCAAGATCATCTGTCACTTGTCTTTACTACTTCAACCTTATGTCTTGTCACGTGTCTGCTTTGGGTCTCAGAAGTCTCCCTGTTTTTACCTTCTTCAAATCTATCACACACTGCTTATATCAGAAATACACATTATATTGATTCATTCTGTACACACAAAACAAAATATAATCTGTAATATAGATAGTGATCACTAATATAGTTGTAATACTGCGAGTTTGTGTGTAATGCTCGTAAAGTTTGCGGGTTGCTGGGGGAGGGACGTGGGGGGGGGGGGAGACACAGGGGAGGGACGTGGGGGTCTAGAGACACAAGGGAGGGATGTGGGGGGAGAGACACAGGGGAGGGACGTGGGGGGGAGAGACACAGGGGAGGGACGTGGTAGGGAGACACAGGGGAGGGACGTGGGGGTGTGTGGAGAGACACAGCGGAGGGACGTGGGGGTGTGTGGAGAGACACGGGGGAGGGACGTGGGGGTGTGTGGAGAGACACGTGGGGGGGTGTGGAGAGACACGGGGGAGGGACGTGGGTGGGTGTGGAGAGACACGGGGGAGGGATGTGGGGGGGTGGGGCAGGGTCACAGGGGAGGGACGTGGGGGTAGGGGAGGGACGTGGGGGTAGGGGAGGGATGTGGGGGAGGGATGTGGGCGAGAGACACAGGGGAGGGATGTGGGGGGGTGGGGCAGAGTCACAGGGGATGACAGGGGGGCAGAGACATGGGGGGAATCAAATATTATCCCGTCATTTGTGATGGGCAATTTAACTAGTATATAGAAGTTACATGGATTATGCATCTGATGATAGATGGAGAATTCGTCTTTGCAGCAAAGCATCGTGGGATGTGTAGTCTTTTGTTACCTACACTAGGAACCAGCTCAGGTAGTGCTGCCCTGGATCTCTGCACTGTGCTGCCCTGGATCTCTGCACTGTGCTGCCCTGGATCTCTGCACTGTGCTGCCCTGGATCTCTGCACTGTGCTGCTCTGGATCTCTGCACTGTGCTGCTGTTGACTTGAAGGTTGGTAAAAGGTTAAAAAAAATACTTGAATGCAGAGTTTCTATTTGGTTAGTACCAGGTAACAATGTAGGCACTTCTGGGCGTGTGGATACCATTTTTTTTTTTTTTTTTTTACATTTATTAAAATAAGTCTTTATGTGTATGGAATGACCCCATGTAATATGTTTCTGATATAGGCAGTATGTGTTAGATTGGAAAAGAGAAACTTCCAAATACCTTTAGACTTCATGCATTTTTTATATTTATTACCCAGTTAACAGCCCTGTTGATTGTCCTTTTAGCTTCCCTTATTCTGCAGGTTCATCAAGGGCCAAAATGACCGTACATTCTCCTTACAGCAACCCAAGAATGTCCACTTATTCCTTTGGGTTCTTTAGAAATTTCAAATGTCTAAGGGGGAACATTTGAAATTTATTTTTGCAGTGAAGATATTAGGTAAGCATATAGAGTGCTTTTAATTTATATACCTTTCAGGACCTGTAAGATTTTCCAACTCCATAGAGAACGTTTTTAAAACCATTATAAAACAGCAAAAAATGAAATTAATATATTTTGTACGTTAAATTGATGGTGCAGAGCAATTTTAATGATTTAACAAAACTCATTTAACAGCCTGCTCTCTTATAAAGAAGAGACGTTATTAACTCCTAACTAGCCAGTAAAATAAACCACAACAAATAAAAAAATATAGCGGCTGTTTAAGCCATGGGCATAAAAGTGTGTTGTTTAATTTTTTTTGACGAGTCTGTCTATAGATGGTTCCATCTTGTCTTCACTCAACACATAATCATAGTTTGGAGTCTGAGAGAATATGCTTATCTATCCCTCACCTATCGGTGGCGACGGGGCACTTGCTATGGCGAATCGGAGAGTGCTGAGCGGGTATTTAAAAAGCTTAAACAGATTTTGGCGCTTAAAATCTGTGCTTTCACAAGGTTTAGTGCTAAGCGGGGAATTACAGGGAAAAAGAGCGCTATAGCGAATCGGTTCTCAAAGCAGCGTACCCATGTGTAGTAAATAAATAATATATTTGCGTTCAAATGTGAATGTCTAAAAACGTATTCCCTGCTCAGAATTCCAAGAAATACAGTTATTGCAATTCACTCTGGGAAACTGCGCAGGGGCATGCAAATGAGCCCACAATGCATTGTCCCTCTTAAATCCAGCAAAACACTTTACACTGTTCCTTTTAGGCATCTGCCTACTGTATTACACAGGTTTAAGCATATAGAGTAGGATGCATTATGTTGTTTGGATTTATGAATGATAATGCGTTGTCATTTGCATGTCCCTGTCCATTTTCACAGGGTGCAATGCAATAAATTCCTTTCTTGGAATTCTGAGCAGGAAATATATTTTGTTAGCTTTATATTTAGACATTGAAATGTGAACACAAATATACCGTTTACTTTATTGTGTACAGTGGAGGGCTTCTATCACTCTTTCGCACACCGTAAGCTAAATGATGTTGTGTTTATATGGATGGATGCTTGGATGGATGGATATATAGATGGATGGATGGATATATAGATGGATGGATGGATATATAGATGGATGGATGGATATATAGATGGATGGATGGATATATAGATGGATGGATGGATATATAGATGGATGGATGGATATATAGATGGATGGATGGATGGATATATAGATGGATGGATGGATATATAGATGGATGGATGGATATATAGATGGATGGATGGATATATAGATGGATGGATGGATATATAGATGGATGGATGGATGGATGGATGGATATATAGATGGATGGATATATAGATGGATGGATGAATGGATATATAGATGGATGGATGAATGGATATATATATGGTTGGATGAATGGATATATATATATATATATATATGGATGGATGGATATAGAGATGGATATATGGATGGATATAGAGATGGATGGATATAGAGATGGATGGATATAGAGATGGATGGATGAATGGATATATATATATATATATATGGATGGATATATGGATGGATATAGAGATGGATGGATGGATATATATATAGATGGATGGATATATATATATATATATATATGGATGGATGGATATATATATATATATATATATATATATATATATATAGATGGATATATGGATGGATATATGGATGGATATATAGATGGATATAGAGATGGATGGATGGATATATAGATGGATATATATATATATATATATATATATATATATATATATGGATGGATGGATGGATATATGGATGGATGGATGGATAGATTTATATAATATTATTTGTTATTCAGAATACCGAATTCTGTTTGAGTAATATCCTGATCCATTCTAGACAGAGAGTAATTTGTTTTTTTCCCTACATCATTCCTTGCTCCCATCCCTCCTGTTCCCATGCCAGTATCTAATTGCCCAAGTGGGCATATAAATGTGCATTCAGTTGCTCCACCAATTCCTAGCATGCCCAAGGCTGACATCCACTCGGGATTTCACGCCCACATCAGTTGCATTCTCCTGCTTTTTATATCTGCGTGGAAGGCAGTTGCGTATGCTAATATTTGCAGAGAGATGTTTTCTCCCGGCTCCAGACCTGCGTTTCCAGACACGCATGAGCGCCACAGGATCAGCTGCTCTGTTGCTTTCACATAGTCTGTAATTATTGCGGTCATTACTTTTTTTTGTTGTTGTCAACTTCCATGAGAGATCCGAGTGAGGTCATCTATGTTAAATTACAGAATTTAGTATCATTAATAGAAAATGAACCTTCATGTGATACCAAAATGTACTTATCTGCTTTATGCTATGTAATGATTTTGAAGTTATAACAATAGATCGTAAATTGTATCTGTAAGTTTCCCTGTTTTTACCTTTTTTGTTGTTTTAATGGTTTCCACGTCCCCAGAGATGCCTACATTGGCACATGGCACTAACCAATAGAAACACTGCATTAAAGTATGTTTTTAACCCTATTCTAACCTTCCAAAAAGCAGCACAGTGTAGTGATCCACAGCAGCTGAATCCCAAAAACTTTTTTTTTTAATGCACCCCAATACAGGTTTTCTTAAAACTGCAATTTACAATGTTATAATAATGTATTTAAGTATGTGTGACTCCCTTATTCGCCAAACATGTTACATTTTAAAGATGTATAGAAGTTTCCTGGTTTATGTATGTATCTAATAGAGGAGAATTAGCAGTGTGTGCAAACATTTTTACATTAAATATAACCCAAAATAAACATTAATAAACTCACTCCAAAGTTTGCACATTTCTATAGTTTTCTGGCAATTGAATTTGAGAAGGAATGCCCCTGAAAATACAAGCTAAATTAACATAACATTCATAATTTGTTGTGGCCAATCAGAGGATGCTACAACATTGTAGCAATGTCTGGGGATTCAGTCCCTGATGAAAAGCATTGTGGGATGTGTAGTCTTTTGTTCCCACCGCGAGGAAGCCGCTCATTCATTTCTGTGCTTCTCTTGGCTTTAAGGTTAGTATAGGGTTAGAAAACATACTTGAATGCAGTGTATCTATTGGTTAGTATGAGGTGCTTATCTATCTATCTGCCCGTCTATCCGTCTATCTATCTATCTATCTATCTATCCGTCTGCCTATCTATCAATCTATCTATCTATCTATCTATCTATCTATCTATCTATCCGTCTGCCCATCTATCTATCTATCTATCTATCTATCCGTCTGCCTATCTATCTATCTATCTATCTATCTATCTATCTATCTATCTATCTATCTATCTATCTATCCGTCTGCCTATCTATCTATCTATCTATCTATCTATCTATCTATCTATCTATCTATATTTCTATCTATCCATCTACCCATCTGCCCATCTATCTATCCATCTGCCCATCTATCTATCTATCCATCCATCTACCCGTCTGCCCATCTATCTATCTATCTATCTATCTATCTATCTATCTATCTATCTATCTATCTATCTATCTATCTATCTATCTATCTATCTATCTATCTATCTATCCATCTCTCCATCTCTCCATCTCCCCATCTATCTATCTATCTATCTATCTATCCATCTACCCGTCTGCCCATCTATCTATCTATCTATCTATCTATCTATCTATCTATCTATCTATCTATCTATCTATCTATCTATCTATCTACCCGTCTGCCCATCTATCTATCTATCTATCTATCTATCTATCTATCTATCTATCTATCTATCTGCCTATCTATCTATCTGCCTATCTATCTATCTATCTATCTATCTATCTATCAGTCTGCCCGTCTTATCTATCTATCTATCTATCTATCTATCTATCTATCTATCTATCCGCCTGTCTGTCTATCTATCTATCTATCTATCCTAGTGTGTGATTTCTGTGAGTAAGTGCTGTACATTCACAAACCGTGACTGACATGGGCACTGATTTGGCTCTTTTAAATCTGTTTGTTTTGTGCCAGGCTCCATTTGTAACATCAATATTCAGGCCACATCCTGCCCTGTCCAAGGGCTGAAGGCAGAGAGCTGACAATGTGCATTTGACAAGAAAATACATGTTGTCAGGTGGCTTCATTCTGCTGTCAAAATGTTACTTTCCAGGACAATATTGGTATTGTAACCAGGGAGCACTAAACACAGAGCACAAGTATGCAAAATCTATATAATCTAGGATTCAGGGTTATTCCGTAGAGAGCAGGGCACATTAACAGTGATGGGGTAAAAGCCATTAAAGCCTCAAATATAAAAAATGTTTATGCAGTAACCCTTTAAATGCCAGGATTATTTGGCTGTCCAAAAAGGCCAGAAGAATCACCTGCTCATCACCTTTAATAAAGCTACAGGCAGAGAAGGAAGACATTTTTTGGCAGTTTATGATTAAAAAAAAACATTTATTTTAATATTAAATAAACTATTTGCAAATCTAAGGATCATTTGATTAACCAGTGCTTAAAAGCTAAAAATGTTTACTCACTGAGACCTTCTAAACATTCCCTGCAAAAGGTCTTTGCCCGTATCACAATGTTTCTATAGTATTAGATGTGCAAGCCAGTGGCAGGCCTTGTATCATCAGCAATTCAGCATCTAGAACTATAGAAACACTGTTTGAAGTAGCTGCAGGGGGTAGACCTTTGTAGGGGCTGTTTGGAAAGTTTCAGTGGGTAAAAAAAAAATGCTTTTTAAGTATGCAAATAAACATTTAATATTAAAAATAGGGAACTTTTCATGTTTCTTTAAATAACTATCAATCTAGCACTTCTACTCCATTGTTTTAATAACCACTTGCAGTTCTGTTTCTTTACATCACTGCAATAACGGGAAGCCTTTTCTGTGTCCCTCTGTTGTTGCAGTGGGACTGTCCCTCGACAGAGCATCTTGTGCAGCGCGGCCTCTCGTATTCAGCTCGTTGCGGCTTTGTTTCCTTTCTGTTTGTGGCCTGGCTCGTCGCTGGCTCTCTGCCATTTGCAGGTGTAATTTAGCAGATGGTCACAAAAGTAGTGACATGTTTACTGACATATATAGTGGCATTATCCTGCTAGTGAGTCCTGCCCGCGGCTGGGAGACAAAGCAAGAGCATTAGGGCCTGCGGGTATATCTAGTGAGCTAGTACAACAAATATAGAGTATATTAACCACTACAGCTCTGCCTGGCGTAAAGGTATATAGAAGTGTCATGGAGTAGGAATGCATCGGATGGCGGCGAATCAGTAGTGTATGGAAACGCTTATTTGCATAAAAAAAAAAAGTTAATTTTGGGAAGGCATGCCCCTGAAAATCCACGATAATAGGCATAAAATTCATAATTTGTTGTGGCCAATCGGAGTCAGCTACAACATTATAGCAATATCTGGAGATTTAGTCTCTACAGCAAAGCATCATGGGATGTGTAGTCTTGTTCCCACCACAAGGAAGCAGCTCAGGCAGTGATGCTCTGGATCTCTGCACTGTGCTGCTGTTGGCTTGAGGGGTAGTATAGAGTTAAATGTACTTCAGGACAGTTTTTAGTACAAAATGCCTATGTAGGCACCTCTAGGGGGTGTTTATTTATTTTTTTTTGCTTGTTTTTTTTACATAAAATAAGTTTATATGTGTATGTAGTGAATCAATGTAATGTGCGTTTCTGATATAAGCAATGGGTGTTGGATTAGAAAAAGGTAAAGTCAGGGAAACTTCCATATACCTTGAAAACACAACTTTATAGTGAATGTATGGAAAAAAAAAATATATATATATATATATATATTTATATATATATATATATATATATATATATATATATATATATATATATATATATATTTTTATATATATATATATATTTTTATATATATATATATATTTTTATATATATATATATATATATATTTTTATATATATATATATATATATATATATATATTTTATATATATATATATATATATATATATTTTTATCAGGGTGCCGATAACTGTGCCCTAATGATGCTCTGCGATACAACCTGCATCCCATCTGCCACAGAGGCCCCCATCTCATATTTACTGGACCTGCTTGGCAAGGTAAGGATCTGACAGTGTGCCATATGGGCCATGCATTGTTTCATGTGTCACTAGGAGCATGTTGCATTGCATGTTTATCACACATGCAAATAATGACAGTGACATGTAGGGATAAACATACAATGCAACATGCTTCTAGTGACACAATGACAGTGACATTCTATACAATATGCTCCTAGTGACACATGGCACACTGTCAGTCCCTTACCTTAGCCTTGGCAGCCTCCAGCAAGCAGGTCCAGTTAATGAGATGGGGTAGATGGGATGCAGGCTGGAGCGCAGAACGTTATCAGATTGCAGTTTTCGCCACCCTGAAGATGGCGCGCTGCTCTGCAGCGCGCAAAAAAACTTGCCACCAAGAAAGCTACAGTGCAGATTAATGATTTCCAGCTTGGCGCTTGATGGGCTGTGGTCATCTTAGATATCCGTGGTTGGAAAGAAGGGGGGATTTATTTGGTTCATTGGTGTTTAACACCCACCCCATTCCCCTCCTGCATACTTACATGCAGACAGCTTGAAATAACTGCAAGCCCTTCTCCTGCAGAAATGTAAACAATGGATTCACTCACACAACCTTCATCAAAGTATTGCACGTGCCCCAGGCACTAGTAGTCCTTGTGGTGTGACTTAACCACCTGTGCTTCCCTTGGCCCATTCACATTAGTGCCCACGCACTCCAGTACTCTTGCTATGTCCAAAGGATAATTTTACTACTACTATAATACTGTGTATTACAACAGAGCAGTAGAAATTGCTTACGGGCATTTGCCAGCCATTTAGCTTCAATTACTTTGTTACACTATAATATGATGTTTTATTATATAGTATTATAAAGGAGCAATAGGAATCTCCAAAAGTCTGGCTCTATTACTATATATGACCTTGTGCGCCATATGCAATAAGAGCACAGTTCTTAATTATACATCTCATTAATACACTCATCATTATGTATCTTGGTCCTTTCCCTCTTCCCCTACGCAAAGCATTGGCAGCAGTAGTGCCCCCGCCAACCGCTAGATGGCACTACCGATTTTCGGAATACTACTGCACATTGCATATAAGGAGCACCGACAGAAGAGGCTATGAGAGGCGCTCTTGACGGGCGAGTGCCCTCGCCGAACATAGCGATGGCCTTGCTGTCAATTCAGCGCCGTCGAGTTGCGCCACGTCGGATGGGTGAATAATTATAGGCCTTCCCTGAAAACTGACGGCGCCATCTAGCCGCTACTTGCTGGCACTACAGCTGTAAATCCTGGCGATTTCTTGCGCATACACAACGGGACAGATCCGGTGTATTTATTCTGACGTGACAAATTGTGTGTTTGCTCTGATACAGGACAAATTGATTTAGCCAATAATTGTAGTTACTAGTGAGACATTTGTTGTATTCAAACTGTATTGAACATTCCCAAGAACTATTATATTGGAACAATTGTTGGTAGTACTTATACAGAATATTAATATTGATTTGGGATTCGTAAAGCACAAATATTATTATTAATTTGACTGTCTATAATACAGAATCTCGAAAGAACCAGGGATTATTTTTATCACCTGCCATTGTCCCTAGTGAAAATCAATAACATTTTGTTATGTTGTTTCCTATTACTATGAATACTGAAATTGAATGAATATTAAGTACTTGCGGGGTTGGGGGACGTTCAATTTCCTAACGCTCTATAATATGTGGGCCAACAAAGATACTTCTTTTCAATTTAGCATCATTTACATTGTGATTTTAATTTTTTTCTCAAAAAATTAATCATGCAATTGTTCACAAAATCTTAGTTTTATATGCAGTGGTATATTGACTCAAACTTAGCTTATCATAAAAATGTTATATAAATTTGTGACCATTGTAGTGCATTTATAAGTAAAGTGCATCCTATAGTTTGTTGGGCAGAAACAATTAAAAACAGTATATGTTAATATTTCTTACTTTAAATTGTCGATTTTCTCCTCAAGCACAGATGCCTTTCTCCAACTCCCTAGGGCCCGGATCATCAAGCAGGCTGGGCAATGATATCACAGGCTCTGCCATGTAACATAATAAACTTCACCCCTCATAGGTCCCAGTGACCATGTATTATAACCATGCCCCCATTACTGGTCAGCCTTTTTTTTTTGTTAGTCCAGCTTCCATACAGAGCTGGCCACTCCCCATGATAGACACTGTTAGGAGTAGATAAATAGCTCTATTTGAGGGGGGGAAATACCTATTTTTCACTGCATACACTTTCTAATAATCTGTGCCCAAAAACATGAGCTTTACTTGTTATGTTTTTTTGTGAAATTTGTAACGAAAACATTCTTCATTTTTGACTTTTTGTGTATAGAAGATTCCATGTTGTCAGGTTCCAAGCTACTAGGATGTTGTCAGGAAGTCAGAGGGCATTTACTTATCAACTGAATAGCAGAGGGAGAAGAAAACTGTTGCAAGGAAAAAATGACAGGTTCTGCCCCTGCAGAAATATAAATGTAATCTTCACCAAAGTATCATGGATGCCTCTAGAGGCCACCAGCCGCACCATTACTAGCTTTGGCTTATTTCCTGCCTAATTATGCTCTCATATCTGGAGACATAGTTTTTCATCATACAGTGCTTCTTAAATTGTTGCTCTGTTACCATATATTGTTTTATTCTTGGTTTAAACATCAATTCTATTTATTTCACTGATGATATAGAGATGAGTGTTAAACATCAGTAGTATGCAGATCATAGTCATGTTTTAATGCCAGGATTTGTCGCAGCCACGTCCATTTATAGGCTATCCCATTTTTACACCCCATTTCTAGAAAATGTATGTACAGATTAGGGAAAGGAGAACAAATGGGGAATTAGAACAAGAGGTCGTGAAGTTTAAATGTACTTTTTTTTATAAAGTCTTTACCTTTTTTGTTTGTTTGGTAGAATGTTTTCGACACCGTCCTTTGGATTCTTTTTCATTTTATTTTGTCATGTTGGAAATACATTTCTAGACATTTACACAGAACTTGTTTACAAGCAGTATTGGAAGGGAAAAGTATTGTATTACAATCACAGGATGTGCTTCTGATTGGAGCAATTGCTGTTTTGAGATAATCATAAAAGGTAACATTTTTGCTCATGGTTCCTGTATGGACAGTTTATTGTAAGCTACATATATAAGCTAATTAACGTTTTAGAAAAAATCTCAGATTTGTTGTTATGGTTTAATTCTCTCAAAGGTTAAAGGACAAGCTCATGTGTTTGTTGGTTTGGGAATAGACTATTAAAGCAAAATACAGTTTCAAATAAACACAAGATAATCATTTTTCTTACTTTTGACTGCCCATTTTCTTCTCAAGCAGCTGCTTATATCCACCTATTTGTGTTTATCAGGGAGAGTGGCCTTTTTTTGGACAAAAAAAAGTCTGACCAGTCATTCTGGTTCAGACTGAGCATGCTCAGTTAAAGGGGTGGGGCTTTGGTTCAAGCATTCACTGGGTGGGGTCTGAGGCAACTGCAGGCAGGTAGCAGCTGTTACCTCTGTCTAGCGCATTGGGCGTAGCTAATTATTTAATGGGGTAAAGAGGTAACATCATAACTCAGCATGGGCTCTGCCCTGCAACCTAATTAGCTCCATCCCTGGTTGTTGTTCCCACATAGCCCCACCCAGTAACCGTGCGTCATACCCTTGCCCCTTTACTGAGCATGCTCAGTCTGAACCAGAGTCTGACTGGTCAGAGCTGGCCACGCCCCCATGATTTTCTCAGGTAGGAGCAGATGAGCAGCTCTGCTTGAGGGGAAACTGACGCATTCAAAAGTAAGAAAAAATAATAGCATAATATTTAACTATTTTTAAGTGTGTGTGGTAGCCATGAGTGTCCAGTAATCGTGATGAATGTGATACCTTTTTTTCATTGGACAAACATATTCATAAATATTATGAGTGTATGTGTATATATGTGTCCACATTAGTGTGTCCCAGCTCAACTTCCCAGAATACAGTGTAATAACTGTTTTTCTCGGAATTCTAAGCTGGAAGCAGGTTTTTTAACTTGCTTTAGACATTCAAATGTGAACACATATGTACTTTTTTTATTTACTGTACTACTGTACGGTGGAGGCTTCTATCGCTCTTTTGCCCACCATATTATAAATGATTGTTGTGGTGAACTACCTACTCATTATTTCCACAACACCGGCTGAGATCCCGCTCCATGCTGATAGCCAGTAAGCTTGAAACAGCTGTACATGGATTGGATACTCAGCTTGTGTTTATTCCACCCTTGGTTTTGCATTAAAGCTGTGTAATACAACATGCATAAGCTTAAAGGAAGCCATGTTTGATAATGGCTATGAATTGAAGAGCGAGGCATTTGTGGTCATGTTTGCATGTCCCAGCTCAGAATCCAGTGTAATAACTGATTTTCTCTGAATTCTGAGCTGAAAGTAGGTTTTTTAACTTGCTTTAGACATTCAAATGTGAACGCAGATGTACTTTTTATTTACTAATATATATATATATATATATATATATATATATATATATATATATATATATATATGTATATTTAATATATATATTTATATATATAATATATATATATATATATATATATATATATATATATATATATATATATATATATCATTCAGACAGGTTGAGTATTGAAAAAAGCTGAGATCCAGGGTACGACTGTATGTATCAGCCTCAGACCGAGCTGGCCATGCCCCTCCGCTTGTAGAGCACACAGACAGTTTAAAAAGAACGAAAAACATATTAACTTTTATTTATTTTAAACTGCATACTGTTTTTAATAGTCTCTGTTCAACAAACAAACATACTTGTAAATACATTCCAGTGGTCCTTTAAAGCTAATAACAAAATATTGCAGTGTCCCTTTAATAAACAAGCCTAATAGCAATAAGTAAACATGAGTGCGATTGAGTTATTTAGCAGTGTTAACCAAGCAGCCCTGTGGGTGGAGAAAGCTGCAGATTTTTTCCTCGTCGGCTCGTGTTGTTCTTGGCATCCCTCCAGCACACTGAACTTCTGGTACCCGACTGGTAGGACCTGAAACTTGCTGTTTAACAAGTGCCTGTCGCCAACACAGTTGTTGCGCACGATCAGCGTCGCTACGCCTTCCTCCCGGAGCAGGTCAGTGTCGGCCGCACTGCAATCACGCACGCCGTGTCCATGCTTGGCACTCTCTGGCTTGCACAACTACAACATGTTTACAGCCGTCGTACAATCAGATTAACTTGGCAGCCGCTTCCTCTCTCCCTCTCCCTCTCTCTCTTTCTTTCTCTCTCTGTCTGTGAGTGGCTTTCATTTTTGTTTGTTGTTCTCCTCCCAAAGCCTTCTTGTCATGTTTTGGGTTATTCTCCTCCCTGTGGACAGATTCCACGCGGCCTTTATTTTTATTGTTGGTAACGCAGTGCAAGTGAGCCGTGTAATCCGTGCGTGCTCTTGTCATTTGCACATTTTTGCACACAATACCCAGCTTGGCCTGGTATTATGTCCTGTGCCGTTACACCAATTTGCAGCTCCTGGTGTTAACTAGTGAATGTCACATCACCAGCCAAGCACAGCAGAGGGCACAAACCACTGTGCTGCCAAACGGCATATGGAGGGCAATTGGTCGATCTGTTTAACTCCAGAGATGCATCCTCGCTCTGCTGCGCGAGGTGGTGCCAGGCTTGGTGGGCCCATAACCCTTTCACCCCAAGGGATAAGTGCCACATCTGTTAAACAGGGCACAATAGTTAATTACGATTAATGACTGGGGGGAAAAAGTCTGCATATTGTTAATCTATTCTTATAAACCAACATTTTCAAGAGTGAAATTTTGGGATGGGATAAAAAGTTATTTTTAAGAATTAATATTTTTTTAGCATGCTAAAGCACCACTGTAGACCAACTCTGTCCTACTAGGGCCATTAACAGTCCAGGATTTGAGTCTCTCTGTATTCCAGTTTCTTTTAGTTACTCTGTTCCATTCTCATTGTTCCACCTGCAGAGAGAGACTGAAATCCTGGCCTGTTGGCAGCCCAGCACTGCTGTAGACCCATATTTACAATATGATCTTTTGAAGAACAGGTTTTTAGAAAGCAGCCAAAAATACAGCCATTACATTATCTATTTTGTGCCGCTATGCTGCAGTGGGAGCTGCCACTTTTTTGTTTCTGCGGATTTGTTTCTGAAGGTGGGAGTAATGGAAATCTGCTGAGAAAGCCGGTAAAACAAAGTTAATCAATGCAATAAGGCACAGTAAATAATTTTATATATTTTGCCTGTGTGTGTATAATATTATATATATATATATATATATATATATATATATATATATATATATATATATATATATATATATATATAGCATAATTAAGCAGGAAAAAATCCGATCACTGCTTTTTAGTAAAAAATAAAAAAAAATCATCTTGATGCCTCTGCAGGACCATGGAGTGATCCATGATCCATTGGTAGAAGTTGTGTGTATTAGAGGAGAGCTATGAGTCCTTCATTTGATGCAATGTCCTGATTTTTGGGCCAGTGAGAGGGAAGAGGTGTGGTGCCAATGTCAATCTTATCCAGTGATCAAATAATGTTTTATGTTTATGGCTTACACAGCTGCTAATGCTATTTGTTTGGTACATACTTGAATGACAAGTGTCCTTTTTTTTCTTGTACTGCAGTGTCCCTTTAAATATGGGGCTAAAAAGTTCTTCTAATGCTGTGAAAATAAATATTAATATTTTTCTACTTCACTCCTAAGCATGTTGGGTATAACTATTCTATGCATTTTTACTTCACTGTTGGCACCCATTGTTTTAGTTATTTATAGTTTTAGTTATTTATTTAAAATGCTCCTGTTGAAAGCTCCGATTGTAATATCTAGAGCAATATGGAAGTCCTTCCAGTTGAAATAAATGGATATTTTAGCCGAATTCTAGGTATCTCCCAGGTGATTAAAAAGGTTAGGAAAATTAAAAATGTCTATCTGGTAAAGAAAATGTAGTTTTTTATTTTATTTATTATTATTATTTATTTATTTAAAACTGATCACAGATTTGCTGGCAACTAATGTTATCTGAGGGTTCCCTGGTGGTCCAGTGGTTAGGATTTGGTGCTTTCACTGCTGTGACCTGGATTTGATTCCAAGTTAGGGAACCAAGAGGTCACACCACCCTAAAGCCCAGCAGGATTGGGCCTGGTCCGTACTTGGATGAGAGACCACCTGTTAATACCAGGAACTGTATGTTGTGGCCCACTGGAAACTCCAGTATCTCTGCCATGAACACCATGGATCAGCATGACCATGGACATAAAGATGTGCCTGGTGTGTTACAGTCCATAAGGTCACAGAGTGTCTGAAACAACTGAATTACGCCAAAAAATGTTATCTGAGATTAGCTAAATTCTGTCACACAGATCAATATCTGCTCCATGTATTGACGAGTTATTATTATTATTATTATTATTGTTCTATTCATCTGTGTAGCCTGCAACTCTAGTGATAGTCTCTCAGACAAATTAGGATTATTGTATGCACATAGGGATAGATTAGAAGACAAATGGCATACGGACACATTCTGATGAATATCATTCAGTGATGATTGTCCGGAATGCTTCCCTCTGTACTTCTTGTTAGGACACCTCACACTTGTGACAGCTCGCAGCCTCTAGTGATAAATGTAGTCATGTTTCTTTAAATGTTATTTTCAGCTGGTATTATATTGGTCATTTATGAAAATATAAATTATTACAATGCCTAATTTCCATCTCTTTGCCTCTAGGAGGTTGATATATCTCACTCCTTCCTTTCATTAGAGCGTTTGTCTTTAAAAGGTAGTGCTCTTTCAGAAACTTCATTAAAGGGCCACTGTAGCGCGAATACATGAAGGTTTTATATGTATATAAATTTGTTTGTTTAAATAGCTAAACTTTTTTTTTTCTATTCTAATATTTTTGGAAACCAAAACAATTCTTTATAATTTTTTAACTTTTTTAGGCAATTCATTTTTAATGCAGGGATCCATTTGCTGATCCTGTTAAGTACTTTCTTAGGAGGTGTACATCTGTAAATTAAAGAGATTTCCATTAATCCAACTGAAAACACTGGCTGCTGTAGATGCCACTTATCCATTGTGGAGCTAAAACATCCTGTCAGGGAGTTGATCAGCATAAACCAAAATTGCATGTAACTATTAATAAATTATCAACTTTGTTTTTTACACTGTAAAAACATTTTTCTATTTTAGTCTAGCTCTTCATAGGAGTACATGTTAAAGGGCTATTTAACGCACTGGAAGTGCTCTTCATGGTGCGAAAGAGTACAAGATTGTATGTTAAATTATCTATATTTTTATTTACACTAATAACAAATAATAAAATCTAAATTTTCAAATATCTTTTTAGATACATAGTGTATCCTGCCTACTGGGAGTCACATGAGTAATAACAGATAGCCAAGTCCAGAGTGCCATGTGGTGATTGTCTATAGGGAAGACAGTGATTGATAGCAACTTTTATACTGCACTGACCAGTTAACCCATAGTTGATTTGTTTAGGTGAGTCCAGCATTCCCTGCCTTCAGATACATTTAAGGTTTTTTTTTTTTTTTTTTTTTTTTTTTTTTTTTTTATCTCTGCACAGTCAGCCCTGGAGATAGCAGATCTGGTCTACATTTGTCAAATTCCAGAGAGGCAAGAGAGCAGAAACCTACATTTTCTGCCATAAGAAAGTACACAAATTACAAGGTCTTTTACCTTAAAACTGGAGAATGTAAACAGTCTTGACGTTGACTTGAATGGGCCACTCATCCATGCAATCTGATTGGCTGCAGTAATGCAAAAGCAAGTGGGCAGTCTATTACACAAGTAAACACATATTTTATTTTATTTCTCAGTAAAAAATGCACTTATTTCAAAAAGTATTTCAAGATGCTTTTAGGTGATCTTACTGGCATGTAGTCCTTTAAATATAGCACTGCAATGGTCTTTTAACTCACTTCTTGACTCTATACAGTATGTTTTTCATCCCTACACTCAATAGAATAAGTACTTACTGAAGTGTCTTAATGACTTGTTCTCTGTCAGATTTAAAGGTCATGTCTTGTTGCAGATTTTCTTGGAGCTCCCTGCTGCTTTTGATACTGTACATCACATTATTCTCTCAGACATGTACTTCACTATTAGTTTACATGAGACACACTCTCCTGTTTTTTGTCTTTCATTTACCAGGGCGCCATTTTCCCCCCTCTGGTAACGAATACAACTCATCTCTCTCTATCTCTGTCTGAGCCCTTGTTCCTCTTCATTCCTACAATGCATCGCTCTCTGACTTTATCTTTATACTATCATTGCCTTTGACTTGAAGACTACTATATTGTAGAATAAAAAGCTTGTGTTCGTGAAGTCTATAATAAACTAACAGCCTTGGCAACAGTGTAAGCCACAAACATAAACATTTTTTAGAGAAAATTTTAGAGAAAATTTAAATTTTTGATCATTATATTTGTGTATAGAAAGATTTCATCTTGTCTGACTTGAGAATATCCTGATAGCAAGATGAGGGCAAGATCTTGTATACAGAGCAGTGGAGCAAGGGGTAAGGTATTTATTGGACACCCACTTCCTAAACACATGTTCAGAAGCAGGGAGCTTGCCAATATGACTGTTTGTACTGTCCTGCAAGAATGTAAACACCCGTCTCACATGTAGCTATCACCAAAGCATCATGAAAACCTCCAAGGACCAGCAGAAGCTTAAGTTTTATTTATTCAATTGCCCGTCACAAATGACAGGATAATATTTGATTTTTCTCACCCTGCCCCCCCTCCCCTGTGTCTCTTTGCCCCTCTGTCCCTCCCCTGTGTCTCTTTGCCCCTCTCTCCCTCCCCTGTGTCTCTTTGCCCCTCTCTCCCTCCCCTGTGTCTATTTGCCCCTCTCTCCCTCCCCTGTGTCTATTTGCCCCTCTCTCCCTCCCCTGTGTCTATTTGCCCCTCTCTCCCTCCCCTGTTTCTCTTTGCCCCTCCCTCTCTCCCTCCCCTGTTTCTCTTTGCCCCTCTCTCCCTCCCCTGTTTCTCTTTGCCCCTCTCTCCCTCCCCTGTTTCTCTTTGCCCCTCTCTCCCTCCCCTGTTTCTCTTTGCCCCTCTCTCCCTCCCCTGTTTCTCTTTGCCCCTCTCTCCCTCCCTGGTTTCTCTTTGCCCCTCTCTCCCTCCCCTGTGTCTCTTTGCCCCTCTCTCTCCCCTGTGTCTCTTTGCCCCTCTCTCTCCCCTGTGTCTCTTTGCCCCTCTCTCCCTCCACTGTTTCTCTTTGCCCCTCTCTCCCTCCTCTGTTTCTCTTTGCCCCTCTCTCCCTCCCCTGTGTCTCTTTGCCCCTCTCTCCCTCCCCTGTGTCTCTTTGCCCCTCTCTCCCTCCCCTGTGTCTCTTTGCCCTTCTCTCCCTCCCCTGTGTCTCTTTGCCCTTCTCTCTCCCCCCTGTGTCTCTTTGCCCCTCTCTCTCCCCCCTGTGTCTCTTTGCCCCTCTCTCTCCCCTGTTTCTCTTTGCCCCTCTCTCTCCCCTGTTTCTCTTTGCCCCTCTCTCGCCCCTGTTTCTCTTTGCCCCTCTCTCTCCCCTGTTTCTCTTTGCCCCTCTCTCGCCCCTGTTTCTCTTTGCCCCTCTCTCTTCCCTGTTTCTCTTTGCCCCCCCTCTCCCTACCCTGTGTCTTTGCCCCCTCTCCCTCCCCTGTGTCTTTGCCCCCCCCCCCGTCTCCCTACCCTGTGTCTTTGCCCCCCTCTCCCCACCCCGTGTCTTTGCCCCCCCTCTCCCCACCCCGTGTCTTTGCCCCACTTTCCCCCTCCCCTGTGTCTCTTCCCGCCCTCCCTTCCCGTGTCTCTTCCCGCCCTCCTTCCCCTGTGTCTCTTCCCTCCCTCCTTCCCCTGTGTCTCTTCCCTCCCTCCCTCCTTCCCCTGTGTCTCTTCCCTCCCTCCCTCCTTCCCCTGTGTCTCTTCCCTCCCTCCCTCCTTCCCCTGTGTCTCTTCCCTCCCTCCCTTCCCTGTGTCTCTTCCCTCCCTCCCTTCCCTGTGTCTCTTCCCTCCCTCCCTCCCCTGTGTCTCTTCCCTTCATCCCTCCCTCCCCTGTGTCTCTTCCCTCCATCCCTCCCTCCCTCCCCTGTGTCTCTTCCCTCCATCCCTCCCTCCCTCCCGTGTCTCTTTGCCCCTCTCTCCCTCCCCTGTTTCTCTTTGCCCCTCTCTCCCTCCCCTGTTTCTCTTTGCCCCTCTCTCCCTCCCCTGTGTCTCTTTGCCCCTCTCTCTCCCCTGTGTCTCTTTGCCCCTCTCTCTCCCCTGTGTCTCTTTGCCCCTCTCTCTCCCCTGTTTCTCTTTTCCCCTCTCTCTCCCCTGTTTCTCTTTGCCCCTCTCTCGCCCCTGTTTCTCTTTGCCCCTCTCTCGCCCCTGTTTCTCTTTGCCCCTCTCTCGCCCCTGTTTCTCTTTGCCCCTCTCTCGCCCCTGTTTCTCTTTGCCCCTCTCTCTCCCCTGTTTCTCTTTGCCCCTCTCTCTTACCTGTTTCTCTTTGCCCCCCCTCTCCCTACCCTGTGTCTTTGCCCCCTCTCCCTCCCCTGTCTTTGCCCCCCCCTCTCCCTCCCTTGTCTTTGCCCCCCCCCCCCCCCATACCCTGTCTTTGCCCCCCCCCTCTCCCTACCCTGTCTTTGCCCCCCCCCCCCTCTCCCTACCCTGTCTTTGCCCCCCCCCCTCTCCCTACCCTGTCTTTGCCCCCCCCCCCCTCTCCCTACCCTGTCTTTGCCCCCCCCCTCTCCCTACCCTGTCTTTGCCCCCCCCTCTCCCTACCCTGTCTTTGCCCCCCCTCTCTCCCTACCCTGTCTTTGCCCCCCCTCTCCCTACCCCGTGTCTTTGCCCCCCCTCCCCATCCCGTGTCCCCTGTGTCTCTTCCCGCCCTCCCTCCCTCCCCTGTGTCTCTTCCCGCCCTCCCTCCCTCCCCTGTGTCTCTTCCCGCCCTCCCTCCCTCCCCTGAGTCTCTTCCCGCCCTCCCTCCCTCCCCTGTGTCTCTTCCCTCCCTCCCTCCCCTGTGTCTCTTCCCTCCCTCCCTCCCCTGTGTCTCTTCCCTCCCTCCCTCCCCTGTGTCTCTTCCCTCCCTCCCTCCCCTGTGTCTCTTCCCTCCCTCCCCTGTGTCTCTTCCCTCCCTCCCCTGTGTCTCTTCCCTCCCTCCATCCCTTCCTCCCTCCCCTGTGTCTTTTCCCTCCATCCCTCCCTCCCCTGTGTCTCTTCCCTCCATCCCTCCCTCCCCTGTGTCTCCTCCCTCCCTCCCCTGTGTCTCTTCCCTCCATCCCTCCCTCCCTCCCCTGTGTCTCTTCCCTCCATCCCTCCCTCCCCTGTGTCTCTTCCCTCCATCCCTCCCTCCCCTGTGTCTCTTCCCTCCATCCCTCCCTCCCTCCCCTGTGTCTCTTCCCTCCATCCCTCCCTCCCCTGTGTCTCTTCCCTCCATCCCTCCCCTGTGTCTCTTCCCTCCATCCCTCCCTCCCTCCCCTGTGTCTCTTCCCTCCATCCCTCCCTCCCTCCCCTGTGTCTCTTCCCTCCATCCCTCCCTCCCTCCCCTGTGTCTCTTCCCTCCATCCCTGTCTCGTGTCTCTTCCCTCTTTTATTTGACCTACATTGAATACAGACATCCATAAGGCTCACTGCTCATCTGTTACATGTAACATGTCAGGACATAGAATATTTTTGTTTCCAGTGCTTCTTAATTTAATGCAATGTACCTACACTATAGACCACTTATACATGAAAAAATGTTTTGTAGTATTTAAAATATGTTTTAACTGCATGAATTTAATGTTTGGGCTAGAGTGGCCTCTTATAAGGACACAGATAAGGTCCCAAGTTTGGTAATTAAATCTACATTTTAAAGTGTCATTGATTTTTGTCGGGCCACAAATTGTCTGTAATTGAGAAATGTTATCACTCCCTGAGCAGCCATATCTTGCATGGGATAGGGACATGAACATTAAATTATACATTAATTCTAAGTTTTAGCCTTATATATTATTTATTAACCATGTTCAGTTACAAAAAACTTGCTTTAATTTTAGATGTTGGTGGTCCTAAACTTTCCTTTTTAACGATTTGTAATCTGATCTAGTAATTCTTCATTTACCTCCACTGACATCACCGTACCACTCTCCACTATGTCCACCACCTTAAATCAAGCAGTCTTTTTTGTTCGCTCTCTTTCGTTTGCGCTTTTGTTTGTTTGTTTTCTCTTTCGTTCTCTTAAATTTTGTGTGCTCTTTTTGTGTGCTCTTTCATTCTCTAGCTTTCGTGTGCTCTTTCATTCCCTCTCTTGTTCCTTTCTCATTCCCTCCCTCTCTCGTTCCCACTCCCTCTCTCGTTCCCTCGCTCTCGTTCCCTCGCTCTCGTTCCCTCGCTCTCGTTCCCTCGCTCTCGTTCCCTCGCTCTCGTTCCCTCGCTCTCGTTCCCTCGCTCTCGTTCCCTCGCTCTCGTTCCCTCGCTCTCGTTCCCTTTGCTCTCGTTCCCTCGCTCTCGTTCCCTCGCTCTCGTTCCCTCGCTCTCGTTCCCTCGCTCTCGTTCCCTCGCTCTCGTTCCCTCGCTCTCGTTCCCTCGCTCTCGTTCCCTCGCTCTCGGTCCCTCGCTCTCGTTCCCTCGCTCTCGTTCCCTCGCTCTCGTTCCCTCGCTCTCGTTCCCTCGCTCTCGTTCCCTCGCTCTCGTTCCCTCGCTCTCGTTCCCTCGCTCTCGTTCCCTCGCTCTCGTTCCCTCGCTCTCGTTCCCTCGCTCTCGTTCCCTCGCTCTCGTTCCCTCGCTCTCGTTCCCTCGCTCTCGTTCCCTCGCTCTCGTTCCCACGCTCTCTTTCCCACGCTCTCATTCCCACTCCCTCGCTCTCATTCCCACTCCCTCGCTCTCATTCCCACTCCCTCGCTCTCATTCCCACTCCCTCGCTCTCATTCCCACTCCCTCGCTCCCACTCCCTCGCTCCCACTCCCTCGCTCCCACTCCCTCGCTCTCATTCTCTCGCTCTCATTCTCTCGCTCTCATTCTCTCGCTCTCATTCTCTCGCTCTCATTCTCTCGCTCTCATTCTCTCTCGCTCATTCTCTCTCGCTCATTCTCTCTCGCTCATTCTCTCTCGCTCATTCTCTCTCGCTCATTCTCTCTCGCTCATTCTCTCTCGCTCATTCTCTCTCGCTCATTCTCTCTCGCTCATTCTCTCTCGCTCATTCTCTCTCGCTCATTCTCTCTCGCTCATTCTCTCTCGCTCATTCTCTCTCGCTCATTCTCTCTCTTTTTCTCTCTCTCTTTCTCTCTCTCGCACCCTCTCTCTCTCGCACCCCTCTCTCTCTCGCACCCTCTCTCTCTCGCACCCTCTCTCTCTCGCACCCTCTCTCTCTCGACCCCTCTCTCTCTCGCACCCTCCTCTCTCTCGCACCCTCTCTCTCTCTCGCACCCTCTCTCTCTCTCGCACACCTCTCTCTCTCTCGCACCCTCTCTCTCTCTCGCACCCTCTCTCTCTCTCGCACCCTCTCTCTCTCTCGCACCCCTCTCTCTCTCTCGCAACCCTCTCTCTCTCTCGCACCCTCTCTCTCTCTCGCACCCTCTCTCTCTCTCTCGCACCCTCTCTCTCTCTCGCACCCTCTCTCTCTCTCGCACCCTCTCTCTCTCTCGCACCCTCTCTCTCTCTCGCACCCTCTCTCTCTCTCGCACCTCTCTCTCTCTCGCACCCTCTCTCTCTCTCGCACCCTCTCTCTCTCTCGCACCCCTCTCTCTCTCTCGCACCCTCTCTCTCTCTCGCACCCTCTCTCTCTCTCGCACCCTCTCTCTCTCTCGCACCCTCTCTCTCTCTCGCACCCTCTCTCTCTCTCGCACCCTCTCTCTCTCTCGCACCCTCTCTCTCTCTCGCACCCTCTCTCTCTCTCGCACCCCTCTCTCTCTCTCGCACCCTCTCTCTCTCTCGCACCCTCTCTCTCTCTCGCTCCTCTCTCTCTCTCGCACCTCTCTCTCTCTCTCGCACCCTCTCTCTCTCTCTCGCACCCTCTCTCTCTCTCTCGCACCCTCTCTCTCTCTCTCGCACCCTCTCTCTCTCTCGCACCCTCTCTCTCTCTCGCACCCTCTCTCTCTCTCTCGCACCCTCTCTCTCTCTCTCGCACCCTCTCTCTCTCTCGCACCCTCTCTCTCTCTCTCGCACCCTCTCTCTCTCTCGCACCCTCTCTCTCTCTCGCACCCTCTCTCTCTCTCGCACCCTCTCTCTCTCTCGCACCCTCTCTCTCTCTCGCACCCTCTCTCTCTCTCGCACCCTCTCTCTCTCTCGCTCCCTCTCTCCTCTCTCGCTCCCTCTCTCTCTCTCGCACCCTCTCTCTCTCTCGCACCCTCTCTCTCTCTCGCTCCCTCTCTCGCTCCCTCTCTCGCTCCCTCTCTCCCTCCCTCTCTCCCTCCCTCTCTCCCTCCCTCTCTCCCTCCCTCTCACCCTCTCTCCCTCCCTCTCACCCTCTCTCCCTCACCCTCTCACCCTCTCCCACCCTCTCTCCCTCCCTCTCACCCTCTCTCCCTCCCTCTCACCCTCTCTCCCTCCCTCTCACCCTCTCTCCCTCCCTCTCACCCTCTCTCCCTCCCTCTCACCCTCTCTCCCTCCCTCTCACCCTCTCTCCCTCACCCTCTCACCCTCTCTCCCTCACCCTCTCTCTCCCTCAACCTCCCTCTCACCCTCTCTCCCTCAACCTCCCTCTCACCCTCTCTCCCTCACCCTCTCTCTCCCTCACCCTCCCTCTCACCCTCTCTCCCTCACCCTCCCTCTCACCCTCTCTCCCTCACCCTCCCTCTCACCCTCTCTCCCTCACCCTCTCTCTCCCTCACCCTCCCTCTCACCCTCTCTCCCTCACCCTCCCTCTCACCCTCTCTCCCTCACCCTCCCTCTCACCCTCTCTCCCTCACCCTCTCTCTCCCTCACCCTCTCTCTCCCTCAACCTCCCTCTCACCCTCTCTCCCTCAACCTCCCTCTCACCCTCTCTCTCCCTCACCCTCCCTCTCACCCTCTCTCCCTCACCCTCCCTCTCACCCTCTCTCCCTCACCCTCTCTCTCACCCTCTCTCCCTCACCCTCTCTCTCCCTCACCCTCCCTCTCACCCTCTCTCCCTCACCCTCTCTCTCCCTCACCCTCCCTCTCTCTCCCTCCCTCTCACCCTCTCTCTCTCTCCCTCCCTCTCACCCTCTCTCTCTCTCCCTCCCTCTCACCCTCTCTCTCACCCTCTCCCTCCCTCTCACCCTCTCCCTCCCTCTCACCCTCTCTCTCTCACCCTCTCTCTCCCCCCTCCCTCCCTCTTTTTCTCTCTCTCATTTTCTATCTAATATATATATTATCAGGTTGTTGGCAACCGACATTGTAGTATCTGCTGTTGGGACACATTGTACATATGTTATAACACAACAATCCTCTAGACGTAAATATTTCAATAGTTATGTCTTGGAAATGATGTGTTGCAAAATGTAATTCAGTACGACAGCCCATGTTTGCAGGACCTCAAAAATAATAAAATTATGAACTGTAAAAAAAAACTTGCATAGGCACCTACGAGATAATGTAACTGTTTCATATAACTGTATCTATGGTCAATATAAGGTTTTGTCAAGTGAACTTTTATTTCCAATTCTTACACTTAACATGAGGTATCTCCCTTTTGAAGTTAGAATAAATAAAGATTTTAATTTAAAGAAACAAAATTGTTCTTCAAATTAGTTTGAGGAACTCTCTGACCAATGAGGTTGTGATAGCAGATACAACAACAAGGAATTGATTATATTCTTGAATAACAGGGCATACAAGGTTATGTTTGACAACTGTAATTGGTGGAATACTGATTCAGGGAATAGCCTGATTGCCCATTTTTGGGATCAGGAAGGAATTATATCCACTATAATAGTTTTCGGCTTGTGGCTAATGCCTGCAAGGTGTGTTCTGCGTAGGCGTTATTCACGCGCTACCATCGGCAACGGTTGGAAAATGTGCTTGTGTGTAGTTCCGTAACAACAACGCAAACTTGCAACATTTTTGCCGTACGCAGTTGCTCCATCTTCACCAGAGGGAAGGAGGGAGGCAGGAAGAGAGAGAGGGATGGAGATGGAGGTTGGGAAAGTTAGGGAGGCAGAGAGAGACAGAGAGCATGCAGGGCGCACAGAGAGAGAGAGAGGGTGCACAGAGAGAGACAGAACAGATAATTGAACAAAACAAATGAACCGTCATTTATGACGAGCAAATTACTATAATAATAATAATAATGCTGATTAATAATAATAATAATAATAATAATTAATGATTAATAATAATACAAGGAACAAAGGTGAATTAATATGAACTTCATGTACTAAAAGTCCACTTTCAAACTCAATTACTTTGTCACTGTATTTATAGATATCTGATATTCCTGGTAGCCTAAGGTCCTGCTGATTTTATTGTATCTCTTTAAGAGTGGACAAAAAAATATGTAATACTTTGAAGCAAACGATGGAGTCTACTCAAGCTCCAAGTAATTGTTTCAGTGCTATTTAAATTTTTAGATAATTTATACAATTTTCTGACTTCCACTTCCTTCCTGTTTTTTAGAAAGAAGACACGGTTCAATGTGCAAACCTTCCCCCTCTCCGGCTTCTTCTCCCTCCAATTCCAGAACATCCTCACTTGTACAGATGAAACCGAAAACCTGTATCAGCAGCCATAACCCTGTCAGCAGTAATTCAAAGCCATTCAAAACGCCCAAAGACAATCCCCTTGTCTCCAGCAACAAGCAACACTCAGTGTTTCCTCCAAAAGTGTCAAGAGACAAACCATGGTGAGTAGACGTAAAGCGGTGCTTTCTAGAGCCTCATGGTTGGGAATAAGATGTTGCAGAATCACATTGACAGGAGAGAAAGTGAAGTGAATATGTTAACACATTCAAAGAACCACTGTAGTGGGCATTACCGTAGATGTTCAATTGTTTATTAATTAATGACCAATACAATCAACATTTGTAACTTATATTTGAACTTGAATATTACAGTCTTCAGCAGGTCTACTACACCCAACCTCCTATTAGATTCCAGTGGTGCAAGTTGATATACCCAGACAACTGTTCTAATGGGACTTTTTCCTTGCCTTACTTCCAGCAGTGGTCACTAAAGGCAAACTGACCAGTCTGTAGTAAAAATATAGATAGCATCTAGGGCAACGACCAACAATAGAAGTGCTCAATTAGAAAACTAAATATCCTTAAAGGGATATGAAAGTTTCATAGATTAATTAAAAAATGTAATCCTTAGGCAAAAAACTGCCTATAAGTATGCAGCACATTTTATAAAACGTTTTATTTTTATTAATATCTAAAAATCCCTCTAATGATTATGACAATACATAGCACATATCCATGATACACTACATATCCCAGGCTGCTTTGCTGCACAAAAAGAAACGCCAGAGTTAATTCAAAATGTTCAGCTAACCTGGTTGTCCAAAACAAATCATTTTAAATTTGATGCTAATTTAGCCTGGGTTAGTAGGGTGTTAACCCTAATTTCCAACTGTCAGAAATTACAAACCTTTTTCCTGACTTTAATGTGAGTGTTTTAAATTTTTATTTTTGGATTATTTTTTACTAATTCTCCTCTATCAGATACATTCATAATCCAGCAAATTTACATTTCCCTTTAATAGGCTAGTTCTGTGGACATGATAATCCACTTGTACCCTTCACAAGGAGAAATATCCTGTAATTTATCAGTCTGGTCTCACTCCATACAGTGATTCAGCCCTGAAATACCAGGCAATTCTACCCTGAAATGCAAACCCCAGGCATAAGTTTTGGCCTTAGTTTTGCCACATCAGTAGAGTGTAGCTGAACTCCCTAAGGCACCTAGGGCAGATCCACTAGACAGCTAATAGGGAACAAGCCGTCTGTTTGAGACTTTAATGTCAACATTGAAATACAAGTTTTAAAACACTGAATGTCCAGGTCATGACAGATTTGCGCGGCACAGTATTGTCGTGCCCTTATCTCTTATGAGCCTGCAGGAGACTACAATAGAAACATCTAAAAATCACCAGGTCATGATGACCTCTTTGAGACTACTCTCTGTCCCAGCCATCTACACTCATAAATACTCACACTCTAATTGCCAACCAGTGCCATAACAAAGCTTTAGATACCATTCCACCTGGGTGGCTTCACTCCACTCCCAATACTTCATTTAGGGGGTAGAGAGAATAAAAGCTTATTCTTTCTGGAAGGATCATTGAAAACAATGTAAAAATAAATTTAATAATATTTTTTTATGTTCAAGTCCTGCCTAGCTATTCTTTAGAGAGCCATTTATAAAAGCAAAAAAGTGATCCTTTAAGGACCAGCAATTGAGGAGTGCTATGGTTTAAGCTAGTGAGGGAATTCGAGAGCCCAAAACCTCAGTGTGTCCTCGACATCCTGTCTGACCACAGCAATGTAAACTCTGCCAATATAGGCACGCTGGTGCCGTGCTACTTGCAGACTTTGAACATGGATAAGAACAATATGTACTTGTTATGGATCCCAGAAACAAGAAACCGTGATATTAGGTTCTGTGTGAAACGACCTTCACACTTGTTTTGTTAGTAGTGTTGAGGAGGATCTCATGAACAAAAGTACTGAGGGTCCACTCCCACCCATTATTGTTTGAAAGGAAATGATTGTGTGGACATAGTTTTTGTGGAAGTGACGGACATCAAAAGCTGACCAGCAATTGTTAATCTGTTTACTTTTCAAGCACAAATTACTGATATATAGTACTAGCGAATTGCCCGTCAAAAAATGACGGCAATGAAATTGTAAGTGAGCTTAGGGTGTTTGTTGTATATAATGTGGCTGATGTAGCGTCGTTCATTTTCTATGTCGTGCAAGTTTTTCTGAATATCCGTAGCTGTTTGGTGGTGTTTTGCGTGTTTATGGTAGTGTTTTGCGTGTTTACGGACCTTTAGCCTCGTTTTCGTTTTGTTCGGCGGCCATTTTTTCTCTTGCTTAGGTGATTTTCGGGTCTGTAAACTCAGAAATTTGTGGTTAAATCGAGCTGTAACTTCACTTGCAGAGGTACTGGGTGCCCCCCTTGCTGTGAATAACCTTTTTATGTGTTTGTTGTTTGTATTTGTTATGTTTTGTAATGTTTTTGGGGTTGCGCAGGTTGCGTCCTTGTTTTCTAATCTCGTAGGTGTTTTTCGGCAAATACGTAGGTGTTTGGTAGTGTTTTGCGTCTTTAGACTGCTGTAGCCTCGTTTTCGGTGGTCATTTTTTCTCTCGCTTAGAGAATTTTTTAGTGTCTAAACTCTTAATTTGAGTTAAATTGAGGTGTAACTTTAGTTTTCGAGGTCCTGGATGCTCCCTCTTCCTGTAAGTAAGCTTTTTATGTATTTGTTGTATTTTTCATGTTTTGATGTGCACGTGTTGCGGACGTTTTTTGCAAGGTCGTAATGGGTCGTAACATTCTCGTATTTTGTTTGCGTTACAACGTAAATTTTGCGAGGGGCGCAGTTGCTGGCAAGGAGCGCCTTGCCATGCCAGCAACTGAGGCCCTCGCTTCGCGAGGGCAGCGGGCTCTCTACGCGAGCCCGCAAGCGTGGCCAACGGCTCGTATGCTCACAACTATATATGTGATATAGTTAAGAAGAATAAAAAAATAATAATTTTCTTCTCCTCTCTTCTAGAGGTTACCATATTAGTTTTCCTCTCTCCTTCTATCCCTCAGGGCAGGGAGCACTCTTTACGTTGTAGAATATAGTACAGGCGTTGGCACCATTAGATTATGTGTAGCAGTAGGGACCCTCTGGTTGGGATCTGTGCATTAGAAGCCGCAATATAGAGATTCATAGCTTGTTGCACTCTCACCTGACAACCCATTCAAAATAGTAATATATCACATTTTTACATTAGGGTTAATAGGGCTTTTATTATCTAAACTTTGTACATTTGGATGTCCATGTCTTGTCTTGTTTCACCACCATAGTGCCTCTTTAACAAAGGGAATGATAGCTAATCATACAATTATGTATATGGTCTTACAAAGCCATATTTCACTGCTTCTTTAATGGCAGAAATGGATATACTATTCATTTTAAATTACTTTAAAAGTAGCACCATGTGCTACTTTGGCTGTAGAATTGTGCTAGAGAGGCTTTCCAAGTGGCAAGAAGCCTTTGCAGTGTTAGCAGGCTATGAGTGATTGTTTGGCTCTTATTTAATCAGATTGTTCTTAGAATCCTTAGTGTACCTATCTTTCAGTCATCTCCCCTATTCTCTTGATGACATTATCAGAGTTGAGACAATCTGCTCAAGTGGAAGTTGATTCTATAACCATTCATACTGAATTTATTATTAAATATTAATTGTTATTAGTCATTGAATAGGAATTTATTAATGATTAATACATTATTAAAACTGAGTATTCTTGTTAGAGCATTATAGTGGTCATTTATAGATATATAGAAGTTTCATAAATTATGAATGCATCTGATGGAGGAGAATCAGTAGTGTAGTGTAATAAAAAAACACCAAAGTTTTGCAAATTTCTTCAGTTTTTTGTCAGTTGATTTTGAGAAGGAATTCCCCTGAAAATCCAAGCTAAATTAGCATAAAATTCATAGTTCGTTGTGCTCAATCAGATGCAGATATAAATTGTTTTGCAATCTCTGCAGCAAAGCATCATGGAATGTGTATTATTCTGTTCCCACTACAAGCTAGCAGCTCAGGAAGTGCTGCTCTGAGTTTCTGCACCGTGCTGCTATTGGCTTGATGATTAGTATGAGGTTAAAATGTACTTGAATGCAGTGTTTCTATTGGTTAGTACTAGGTGCCTATTTAGGCACCTATGGGGGTGTGGAAACCAAATTTATTTTTAGAATTAAATTAAGTCTGTATGTGTATAGAATGAAATGTGAGTTTCTGATATGAGCACTATGTGTTAGATTAGAAAAAGTTAAAAACAGGGAAACTTCCATATACATTTTAAGTGAGTATTATTTTCCCTGTAGAAGTCATTTATTTGATTGCTTAAGTCACAATATCATCCCTGTGAAGTTTAAAGGTGCTGAAAATACGGGATGAGCGCGCGCCGTGAACTTGTATCTCAGAAATAATTAGCAGGCAGTCTTTTTTAGGCTCCTCCATTATTGCTCTTACTCAAAAGAGCTTCACTTTTTAGGTTCTAACCTTTCAATTCAAGAGAGATAACTTCCCTTGATGACTAATTACTCGATTTTCATGTCTACCGCTCTTTGCGAGAGTGGAAAATTAACAGCACAATAGCAGCTGCCTTCCAGATACTTAAATAAAAATGAAAGATTAACAAAGCAGCCTTCACTGTGCTGTGGGAGTGGGCGACTGTATTTGCATTTTTGAAAGAATCAAAGGTTAATGCTTATATGTCTGGGATTTAGAAGCCACATGGGTATGGAGTACCACTTTGTAGAAAGACCTAATCTCTACTGACTCACACCAGATCTTACAGAGGGGTGGGGGGATACAGGAACTGAATATGGAAAATAAATTATATATAATTATATGGTCTATTTACTAGCCAATTATCATCACTGTTATTATAACATATTGAGAGTAAAAGGCTCAATAAACTCCTACCCCCAAAGAGAATACAATCTCAAGTTTCAATTCCTGTGGTTAAAGGAGAATTAGTACACAAAGCTACTTGAGAAACCAATGCCGTAACCACAAGGTGTTTGTTAGGTTTGATGTCTATTCCAGACCTTGAAGACAAGTGAAAAACACCGGGACAAAATGTTTAAATCAGTCTGATTTTTTTTTTTTCATTTGAAAAAGATTAAAGGACTCCTGAAGTGTTATATTTATGACAGGCTCTTATAAAGAACTAGTGACTTGCCCGTCAAAAAATGACAGCAATAAGATTGTAAGGGCGTTTACATTTTGTTGGTGTTTCAAGATGCTTCGGCGCTCATTGTTAGCCTCACGCTGAGTGCCTTCTGTTGTTGGTTGTTTGTGTGCTATGAACATTGGTTTTTTTTGCTAATGAAATAATGAATAAGATAATAAATGAATATACTTTACCTATTTTGAAGTAATATCTGCAGGAAGCATTGTGCAGAAGAGCTGGCAATCTGTTTTGATGTTGCCGCAGCATACAATGTGTGCTTTGAGGGCTGTGGAGCGTGTAAGTGTCAGCAATGTGTGCAGTGTGTTGTGTAATGTGCGTGCGCGAGGAAAATCCGTTAGGGTAGCTGTGTACTTCCGCATTGTGTAAGTTAGTGTTGTAAAATGGCGCCTAATGTGTGGTACGCGGCTGTGGCTTATTTGGCGTGCTTATTCTTGGATCGCGTCCGTCTTTTTGGGAAAATTCGTATGTGTTTGGTGGTGTTTTGCATCGTTAGAGTGCTGTAGCCTTGTTTTTCGTTTTTTTCGGCGGCCATTTTTTTTCTCGCTTACGGGATTTTTGGGTGTCTAAACTCTATTTTGACTTAAATTGAGGTGTAACTTCAGTTTCCGAGGTCCTGGGTGCCCCCCCTTGCTGTAGGTAAGCTTTTTATGTATTTATTGTGTGTATTTATGGTGTTTTTAATGTTTTCATGTGCGTGGGTTTCAGGCAGTAAGGTCGTATTTTTGCGAGGTCGTAATGTTTTTTTATTTTTTTCTAAGTTCCGCGTCTTGTATTCGTTTCTCGTAAGTCTGTAAATTTTGCAAGGGCCGCAGGCTCGCCATGCGAGCCCGCAGCATTAGCAACAACCCTCTTGCTCACAAGACATATGTGATGTTTCACATAGTTTTAAATAAATACAGCCTTTACTTATTAACTATTGTATTCATCTTTCATTTACTAGAAGCAGAAATTTGTGCTTTGTTCCAAACAGCACTAAAAACCTGTGAGGAACTGTGGATGTAGATACAATCTCTATTTAGTTCTGTTGAAAGACTGCCACTGTAACTTGACTATAGAACTAGTTAGAAGAGTAATCCCCAGGATAACTCTGCCTCAAGCTTCAAACTGAGTAGATGTAATCCCCTAGGACACAAGCAGAATCTGCTACAAGTGAGATTTTCTTTAAAACTGACTTTATGTTCATGGCTTACATAGCTGCTAATGTTGTTTCGTACTTGACAAATGTATAGTTGTTTAAATGTAGATAAATACACCAACTTTGTGTCTTGCTTTTAAAACCAAAAATGAAAAGGTTGACTTTTGTGAACATATAAAGTATAGGATGTAACATGTTTGTTTTATTTTAGGTTGACACACACTCACCCACCAGTTAATTATGTACAACGACTTGCCAATGCAAAAATCTTATTAGCCAGTTGTGTCAGTAACTAAATGCATAAAAACCTGCAGACTTGGTCAAGAGGTTCAATGGTTGTTCAGACCAAACATCAGAATGGGGAAAAATGTGATCTGAATGTCTAGTGCCAGATGGAGTTATTTGAGTATCTTAGAAATGACTAATTTCATGGGATATTCACATACAATAATCCCTAGAATATAGTGCGAAAACACAATCCCTAACTCAAGTAACCATATGATACGATGAGGATGGGCAAAAGAGCATCTCAACGCACATTGAACCTTGAAGTAGATGAGCTACAGTAGCAGAAGACCACCCTTGTAAGCTATGAATAGGAAACTGGGGCTACAGTGGGCACATTCTCAAGATAACTGGACAGATAGACAGTGTTTGTCATAAAGTCATGAATCTATTGATCCATCCTGCCTTGAGTCAATGGATCAGGCTGGTGGTATATTGGTGTGGGAAATGTTTTCATAGTACACATGACCATACGCATCCCTCTATGGCGGCAGTCTACCAATGCTTTAATGGCTACTTCCAGCAGGGTAACTCGCCATATCACAAAGCACATATAATTTTGAGCGGTTTCCACAACCATGACTATGAGTTCAGTGTACTCCAATGGCCTTCAGAGTCGCCAGGTCTCATTCCCATAGAGCACCTTTGAGATATGGTGGAATAGGAGATTAGCAGCATAATATACATCTGCAGAACTTTTGGTGCCTTTAAGTCAACATGGGCAGGAATCTCGAAGGAATGTTTCCACCACCTTGTTCAGTCCTTGCCATAAAGAATTCAGGTGGTTCTGAGGACAAATTGGGGTCCTATCCAGTGCTAGAAAGATGTAACTAATAAAGTGGCCATAGTATATGTGGATAAAGTTGCAATTACATTTTATTGAAAAGGCCTATACTCTGGATTGACCTTTCATAAATAATGAAATGCTAAACAACTTGGACCTTACACATCATGGATGCCTGACTTAATACAAGAGTGTCCTTCTTCTGCTCCTCTGTTGCATTATACTTTTTTTTTATATTATATATACCAAATGAAGCTTCCCAATGCTTCAATAAATCTGTTACATGTAGTTATTTTTCTCTGCCCTTCTGAATGCCATAATTTTAAAGTGTTTTTGTATCAATAAAAAATATTAATACCGAACCTTGCCTTTACTTTCATAAAGACATTGGGACTGTGATACAATTTGTACAAAATATTTGGCCACTCCTGCCCTGAGGATTATACAGTGTTCACAAAAGTAAATTTGCAAGCCGCACAATTATTTATTTGGCGAGCTAGACCTGAGAAATTTATTGGATCCCCTAATCCCGACTGGCCATGTATATGCACTTCTGTACACATCCTTATTCTTAGTCTGGGCTATTTCCGCTGCTAGCACCTCTGGGTCAAACCCCACCACAATGTTGTACTGAGAGAGCTGGGACTTAATTTCCTCTAAATGCTCAGGCATCCATCCAGTAACCCAGTGAAAGTGCTTCCTTAGCCAAGGCATTTCTCTTCCCTTGACATTATTAGATGTGCGATGTACAAGTAGAGGTATGCTGTGTGCTTACAGTAAATACAACGCAGGGTTGCTAAGCCCTGCTCCATTTAGTGAACTCTAGAAAATGGAATGAGTAATTAATTTCCGTCCAAGACTATATAGCAGCCAGATCTGTCTCATTATCTTAGGTTAATGTGCTTAAGGAGGAAGGTTACATTACAGATCTTTTTATATATATATATATATATATATATATATTTATATATATTTATATATATATATATATATATATATATATATATATATATATATATATATATATATATAAAAGTGATGGGGTTATTCTCAAGACTTTAAGTCTTTGTAATGTCACCTTATATTGTATCCTCTATTAAAATAACCTGTGTGTCCACAGGTAATGTTTTTTTATATTATTGGGCTAAATCAGACACAGGTAGGTACTGATCATGTAAATGAATTAACCCTGTAAGCAGTTTAGTGGTGAGCAGGGCATTGTGGGTTGTGACTTATGCAAACTGGAAGGATTTGCTACAATATTATTTGTTCCTTTTTTAGAAACATTTACATTTTCTGATCTCCAATCCCAGGACAACTTCTAAATTGTCATATTTAATTAACTGCCTTATATCTTTCTTCTAATTATACATATTTTTGCAAGGAGCTGAATGGTGTCAGAAAAAAGTAGCATTATGACTTACATTTTAATGTGAATCTTCCATTGCACAACACTCATACTTCTACACAATTTATCGGCAGCAACATCATTTAGCTTGAGAAAAGCCATCCACCATTGAGTACTGTTAAGAACTTGTACATTTGTTACATAGTAATTGTGGTTTAAAAAAAGACTTTTAGCCCATCAAGCTCAATCTTTTAAGATCTCCTCTGATCTGCAATATGCTGATTAATTGATCCAGTGGAAGGCAAACAGAAAAAACCCAAGTTACACTTTGCCAATTGTCTCAAAAGGGAAAATAAAATTATGGTAATTCCTTACTGACCACAGATACTGGCGATCGATTCCTCCCTGGATCAATACTTCCTCTCTAATTAACCAGCATAACCCTGAATGCCCTTTTTATTTACAAATCTATTCAATCCCTTTTTAAACTTATAAGGTGGAATCTTTTTACTTCTAACCTCAAAGGATGTCCTCTTGTCAGTTGAAAACTCTTGGCACAAAAGCTCCCTTGACAAATCTTTATACTGAGCCTGGATGTATTTATATAGGGTAATCATAACCCTTTTAGGTGCCTTTTTGTTAGAGAAAATATGTTTAATTTGGTTAGTCTTTCTTCATAACTTAGCCCCTCCATTACCCTTATTAGTTTTGTTGTCCTTCTCTGTACTTTTTCCAGTTCTAAAATTGTCCTTTTTATGAAGTGGTGCCCAAAACTGAACTTCATATTCCAAATGAGGGCGTACTAGAGATTTGTATAGTGGCAGAATTCTATTTCCCTGGCTTCTATACCCTTCTTAATACATGCTAATAGTTTATTTGCCTTTGCAGCTGCTGCTTGGTATTGAGCACTGTTACGTAGGTGGTTGTCCACTAGTACTCCCAAATCCCTTTCAATATCTGATACCCCTAGATTTGTTTGTTTATAAATTGCATAGCTATTTTTCTTTCCCAGATGCATAACCTTACATTTATTCGTATTAAATCTTATCTGCCATTTAATTGTCCATTTCTCTAATTTATGCAAATCCCTTTGGAGGGAAAGTACATAATTTTCTGATTTAATTACTGTGCACAACTTTGTGTCATCCGCAAAAATGGAGACAATACTTTCCAGTCCTACTTCTAAGTCATTAATAAATATGTTAAAAAGGAGAGGACCTAATACTGAGCCCTGAGAAACCCCACTTACCACATTAGTCCAATCGGAGTATATTCAATTTACAGCAACCCTTTGCTTCTTTTTTTAGCCAGCTCTCAATCCATGTGCATATATTTACTGCAATTCCTGTATCCCTTAGTTTGCACAATTTGTGTTCACATTTGGATGTCTAAAAATAAGTTAAGACATATTTCCTGCTCAGAATACAGAGAAATAGAGTTATTGCACTGCATTATGTGTGTGTATGTGTGTGTATGTGTGTGTATATATATATATATATATATATATATATATGTATATATATATATATTTATATATATATGTATATATTTATATATATATATGTATATATATATATATATGTATATATATATGTATATATATATATATATATATATATGTATATATATATATATATGTATATATATATATATATATATATATATATATATATATGGAAATATGTTTTCTTAACTTATTTTTAGACGTCCAAATGTGTACACAACTGTACTATTTATTTATAGTACTTGATGTGTGTATATATTTTTTAATCTGAGTATACTCCTCTTAATCCAGCTTGCCTTTACAGTTACTGCCATTGAGCACTGTTATGTAGGTGGTTTTTCACAATCTCTCATAAATTTGTTCAATTTGGAGTACAATCAAATGCATACTTTCCTTCCCAAATGCATAACTTTACATTTATTTGTGTTAAATCTACTGGTTAGCCTCCCATTCATCTTTGCAGTGAAAGAACATCATTTTCTGATTTATTATGTTGTTTGTAAATATGGAGACGTTAGTCTCCAGCCCTTCTTCTAAATCATTATTTACCATTTACCACATTAGTTCAACCTGAGTATATTCCATTTAGAACTACCTTCTGTTTCCTGTTTTGTGTATAGTTACTGCAATGAGTCTTCAAAAAATTAGAAGTCATGGTTTGGCTATTCCCTCAGTACCCTTGGATGTCTTCTATCTGGAACTGCTGCTATATTTACATGTATTGTTTCATTCTTCTTTTGTATTTCATCCTAGTTTAACCAACTATTCTCTAAAAGCAATGTGGTGCCATTTTGTTCCAGTGTCCATCACTGATACCTCTCTTGTGTATACAGAAGAAAATAGCTCTGTGGCCTTTTCCTGGTCACTATTTACTCACATGTAACAAATTAACATCATCATAATCAGCAATGTATGCAATGTGCAAAAAAACACTTTTTAGAGAAATTCTATATTTTAACAGGTTCGGCTTGTGTCGAAAGCCATAAATATTTGGAAATGGATGAGGTATAAGTTGCATTGGAGAAATACTGTAATTGTGAAAATAACATAAGGACATAAACATTATAAGGAGCAGGCAGTGCCACTTTAAATTATAGTGCTATTGGCTTCTATAGCAGATTCTATAGCAGATTAACATAATACTTCACATATGGGATGTTTTACTAATCTACAGTTATCTTTTAATTCATTGTTATTGTTTGCAATGGATTATATTCTGAATACAAATTGGCATCTTTTTTTTTCAGTGTCCCTGTTCCAGTAGTCAGTCTCGAAAAAATCCCAAACCTTGTGAAAGCAGATGGTGCCAACATTAAAATGAATTCTGCCACCAACTCGTCCTCCACTGTGGCCTCTTCAGCTTCCTCGGTGACAAAGCAGTTGGTGGCACCCAAACCTGTGCCTCCGTCACCAGAGAAGATACTGAACGGGAAGGGTATCACTGCTCTAGACAAGAAGCACCAAAATGGCACCAAAAGCAGTAATAAGCCTTACAAAAGACTTTCCGGTAAGTACTCTTTGATATTCTTGGTTAGTGACAAGACATTGGCCTAGGGCAACATGTTCTCAGGGGACAGTAGACCTTTTCAAGTTGCCCTTTGCAGTGACCTAGAATTATGTGTTTTTTTGGATGGAAATGTCTATAGTTTTTTAATACATTGTGTACGTGACTTTGCACTGTGATTCAGCATTTACAACATGCTAACATTTTTCTTATCATGGGAAAAGGAAGGAATATTTTAGCGATTCATACAGGAATGTTCGCTACATTTGTAGAAAGCCAAAAAATATAAACACGCATGAGGAAAGCCGGCAGTGTGTGTACTGCTTAAATTAACTCTTATTCCATATATCCCATTACCCTGTTAAATCTTCTCTTAGATATTTTTCTTTATACCACTGCGGTTATACAGCATTAAATTATAACAAAGCATAGAAAAGGAAAAGCCTTCATTGAGTGTATATCTTATATCATTAAAAGGAATATCCATAAAAAGAAAATATAATATCCCATGAAATGTTTTAACAGACATAGCTTAATTAAGTATTGTATATAAAATTAATATCAAAACATTAAAAAAAAAAATGAATCTAGTGGATAAATGGTATTGACAGATCTGGTCCTCAGACATTATTTGGGCACCTACCATAAGTAGTCTCCATAAAGTACCAGGATGTACACTGAAATTGATGTTTTAATTGTTCTTTAGTAGCTTTTGACAAGGTGTTTATTTTCAGGCCCCATCCATATAAAATTACCAGTCATATTATTTTTAAGAGATTGAGTTTACACCAAATTCATATTAAATAACATTTTTTTTTTTAATTATCAACGAAAGAGTGGATTTACTTTTTGTATCCACATTGATAATAAGGCTTTGAGAGTGGAAGAAGCTAAGCGTTGAATTAACTTTTTCCTTTTGAAATAATCATAATTTCTTACTGTGTTAGTATTACAAATATCACCCATTCTGGCATTAAATAATTAGTAATATTAAGCTTAGTTATTTAATAATTTTTTATTTGATTCTATACCAACCGTACCACACGACATTCCCACAAGCAGTTATATAAATGGGCCATAGGTGCGTCACATCTCTCAATGAAAATATATTCGGTTTAAACTTCTCTTGTAAATGACGGTATAATATGCATAATGTAAGTTTTTGTGTTAGATTTCCAAGTGACTGCTTGTTGTATTAAAAAAAAAAAAAAAAAGTATTTATATGTATTATATTTAAATATTTTAGATTTCAATTTCGCAATACCTGTTGTTGTCTCCGTATAAAAATGTTGTGTAATATTAATACCCGGATAACGATTTGATAGTGAATATTTTATTGAAAATTTATTTTTAATAATTTATCTATGAAATTTAATATAGCTGAATTATTAGGCTGTTGCAGAATGTTATTTACAAGTCATTTACCTTGAAAATAAGCAAAATATTCCTAAATGGAAGGAAATTTCTCAGCAAGTTTTTCAAATTATAATATTTGGAGTATTTGAAAATCTATTGGATTTTTTTCACACCGTTCTCTTCATTAAACAAAACACAATATTTTTTATTTATTTTGTTTTTAATGGGGTTGTTGGCTATTGGTAAAAATATAGAAATATGAAACTGGATTCCTTTTAATTTCCTGACCTGATCCATGCTTTGTTAGTTGACCATGTAAGTCTATTTGATTTAATGTTTTTAGGATTTTTATTTTTTTTTTATGGAAAAAAGTAAGATGTAATAATGCTCATAAGGCAATATTTTAACAAAATTACTGTTTAAAAAAGTAATGTGTTTTGTTTTATTTTGTTGTTTTTCATTTGTTTGGAGGAAAATATGCTGACATTTTTTCCATTTTTCTATTTCAAATTCCAAATCTATCAATTAGCATAGATGTTAAAAATAAGGTTGTCCGTATTATGAAACTGTTCACAAGCTGTAAATTTGAGTTATGTTTTTTGTATCTGAGGTCTCAGGATGCAGTTATGAAATGTGCTTTTAAAAGCCTGTTGTTTTAAGCTCGGTCTTATGTTGCCCAATAGACAGAGAATTTGACCCAAATAAACACTGCGGAGTGTTGGATCCTGAGACAAAGAAACCGTGTACAAGATCGCTCACTTGCAAGGTGATTATAAAATGCACAAATACCATGGTGTCCCTTATTATGAATACTGTATTTCTAAATACTTTACAAGAAGCTAGTATAATAGGAAATATATATTTTAAACTTTACATTTATGACTGTTTTATATAAGAATGCTGCTTCTACTTTTCCAGGCTGCATAGGGTCGTGAATACGTGAATCCTTTGTGCCATTTCCACTTGTATTTTTTGAGACAATGTAAAAGGACCATTCTCTCTCTCATAGCTACCAGCTAAATCCCTTTCACCACTGTCTCAAAGCCATAATATTTGTTTTCAAAACGTGTACCTGGATGCTTCTAAGGAAAAGCAAAAAAAAAAAAAAAAAGAGAACATTTCTACAAAAAATGGATAAAATGGTAATGGTGCTGCAAGTCTACAAATTATTATATTTAGATAATGCATGATTTGGGCACATTATAGTTCCATTTTAAAATAAGAGACAGAATTTCTTGATAATTATGAATTATACAATTGTTGTTCTCAAGCCCTTGGAATTTTTCCAACTTATTTTTTTTGTGTGCAACATCTATAAAGTTGGATATTTTTTAGAGAAATATGTATTAAGGTAAAGTGATGAATAATCTAGAATTAAGAATAAACCACTATTTGGCATGTCTGCATATGATAGCTGGCTAATGATCACTTATATGTGTGTTCGATTTACTGAAACAAAACATTTTTTATGTTAATTATTAAAACATTTTGTTCTTTATAGTCCAAAAATGTAATAAAAAATGTGTTTAAAAAAAATAATATTTAGTGAATCATAATAGCACACTCCCAATGATCAGTTGAAGATATTATTTGAATCATTAAAGCTCTTTGCTAATTAAATTTAATTTGAAAACCCCACAATAAAGTTTTTAGTACTAAATTGTCTGCATACAATTATGTGATCTTAAAAGACCATCAATATTCTGTTTTAATTCCCAAACGGTTTTGTCCTGCAAATATGGTTTATTTTTGCAGATGGCTATAATATCATATTTTTACTTAAAAATAATTTCCATTAAAATATCATTGTTTATGTATCAATATCTTTGTGTGGTATTTGTTACACTGCATTATCTCTCGGAATTAAGAATACAACATTTCTTTTAGACTCATTCACTTAGCCACCGACGGGCAGTGCCAGGTCGTAAAAAACAGTTTGACATCCTTCTAGCTGAGCACAAAGCTCGGTCGAGAGAAAAAGAAGTAACAAAAGACAAAGAACATCCACAGGCCACACGCGAAACGCACCAGAACCAGCCGGCACCAGCACAAGACCAGTCGTCCGGACCCTCTGCAAACGCAGTTCAGGAGCCCAAAGTAACGTCGCCCGCAAAATCCAGGCCTCCCAACTCTGTCCTACCTAGGTGAGCAAAGCTGTACACTATACATTGTATGCCATTTTCAATATGTCAGCCCTAAGAAAAGTGTAAGGATAAATTGCGAAACGCGTCATTGTTTTATCTTCTGTACTCCACCTCTTCAATCTCATTTCCTCCTCCAATATTTTTAACCACAAGCATCAACTAAAGCAAACATTTATGGAGAATTTTGAGGTAAATTGTTCGGTAACCGAGCTTTAATGGGTCATTTTAGTCCTATATTTAAAACAAATGTAAGGTTTTTCGAATGTAAAAAAACAAATTATATATGTTGCCTTTTAAGTGCCATTATGTTGCTGTTGAATTTACCATTTTGGTTTCTGATAATTTAATTTCCTCAGGTGGGAAGTGACTTAGATTGTAGTGGGAACTTCTATCTTATTAGTTTATAACGCCACACCCTCATGAGAAAGCAATAGACAGAATTAGGTCGGAAATTACATTTTTAAACCCCACAATAAAAAATAATTGCTTTTCAAAGTTAAATATGTAAAGCTTATGTTTTATTTATTTATTTTTTACTTTCTAAAAATGTTTTGCCATTATCAAGTTTTTTTCCCCAGTATAATATTTTTGAATAACTAATTGCCACAATGGTCCTTTAAAGTGACACATTAACTACAGTTTTAAAATGATACCATATTTATAATCTTTACTAAGTACTTTATCTATTGAATGTTATTAAAAGACTGCATTTTCATACAGTAAATTAACATTGAAGATTTCCATCTTGAATTGTCAGTCAGCCTTTTTGAGCCGTCCACAAACTGAGATCAAAATATTTAGTTTATGAGAGATCAATGATAAGTGATAAGCTCCTGAGGGATTAGGTGCAGTTGCCTGCACATTGAGCATGCCTACACTCTTTGTGTAGGTGACTGCATGGTAGACAGTCCACCCAACGCCTTAAGGGCTTACTAATTAATGGCATTGATCTCTTATAAAGTAAAGATCAGAAAGGCTGACAGCTAAAAATCTCAAATGCAATGTTCATTTCCGATTGTGTAACATTTGACTAATATTTGAGTAATTTTGGATTGGACCCTCTATCATTCTATAAGAGATTGCCGTTCAATTATCCTTTATCAACTTACTAACATTCGTAGCTATGAATGCATCACTGCGGCATTTGAACATATGGATATTTTATTACATTAGTTAATTGTATTGACTTTATACTATTATATGCATTAGCTGTATCTAGATATCAATTGACTATTCTTCGGAATGATGGGTTTCGTATGACACCCATAGCTTTTTATTATGGACTGTTCTCATTATATATTGGTACATTGCACTAGTACATTTGTGGTCTTATATCTTTATCTTTGCATTATTAGTCCGTTATCTTTGACACTAGTGGTCAGCCATCTGTATCATAAATGTTACTTTATTATCACTTATTATGTATGTTGGATATTATCATATTGCAAATACATATTATTCATCCCTATGATCACTTATTCATCATTCCCTTATTTAAGAATAATTATTTTAATTATCCATTCAACTTTTTTGCTTCTTCTCTGATTACATGCTTTTGACGGGATTATCAGCCACCCTATATGAGTTCACTACCTTTCATTTATATTTGTATTTTTATGTTAGTCCATTTATTACTTAGTCACTTTACTTACCTTTTCGAGGTACACTTTTTAGCTCCTCAGCCTTTTTCTCACTTCACACCAAGCTCACATATTTTCTGATATCTTTATATTTATTTATATAAAGTCCTCTTCATCATGCCTTTCACATTTTAGAGATCTCCTCCATACAATATGTTGTTTATCATATCTCATTCACCATGTTGATTAGTATTGCTTATATTTGGCTTCAGTGAATGATACTTATAATTATACCACTTAGCAACAGCTTATATTCTTGTATGTATGTTTGCAGACCCCTGACATTAGGCTATAATATCTCATTTCAGTCTCGCCTTTGGGGCATTAAAGGGATATGTAAGTGAGCTGGATTATGAGTGCATCTGATGAATCTAAGAATTAGTAGTGTATAAAAACCATTTATTTTGCATGAAAAAAATACCAAAATAAGCATTTAAACACTTAACTTGAAGTTATCAAAATATCTTTTAACTTCTGTCAGTTGAAACTTAGGGTTAACACCCTCCAAACCCAGGCTAAACTGGTATACAATTTGAAAAATTGTTTTGGCTAATCAGGAGGAAGTAAAGACTGAAACATTTGTATCACAATCTGTAAGTTTCTGTCTATTTTTCTTTTCTCTCTGCCTGGCTCCTTATGGGTCATTTCAGCTGTGACCCCACCAACCATCATTTACTTTAGAGGTTACATGCTGTACCCTGCAGGATACACTTTATGTAAGCTTCCTAGGGGTGTGCACATCCACATATCAGTATCTAGCAAATAAATATGTAAATACATTTAAAATTTCAATATAATACATATTTTTCTACTAATCAGTAGCTGTTTATTAGGAAACATTTGAAACCCAGCACACTTACATATCCCTTTAAAGTTGTGCTTTTATTTTCTGAGCTCCCAGTCATTATCCAAAATATAATAACAACACTTAACATCATTATTCTACATCTATGGTTTACAAGTGGATTACTGACGGCCACTGTACTTGCAATCCCAATTCTGTGAGTCAAGACACTCTTTGCTTTGTTTACTTCCACTTCCGCATACGTATGGTTGCCGCGCCACGACTCGCGCACGTACCAACCCCTTTCCATCTACATCACTTGGTGGTTTGAACTTAGCCTCTGGATCTCTTCTATCTATGTGCCTCCGGTTGATCATGCTGACGTCACTTCCGATTAACATAGGCGGGTTATTTAAACTCACAATTCTGCCGATAACTTCATTATGCTGTTTGCCTTTGACACTGTGGCATTATTAATATGATACTAGTTTACCTTGTCCCTCTGCATTGTCTTTTTTGTATTGGTTTTTAATCTAGCAGACCTTCTTCTAAGCTAGACTGTGGGTTAAAAGGGAAATAGTGTTTAGAGCACACTTGTCGCGATAACATGCTTCATTACTACTTTTTTGTGCTCCTTCCGAAGAAAGGCTTTCCTTGTGATTATTTCAGTGCATTTAGCCAGAATTGGGGCATCTAATTAGTAGGACCCCTCAGGTAGGAGGATTTGTTGATCATAGGGTTCACTCTCCTCTGTCAGCCATTGTTGTGATCTTCGGCACTTGGAGACTTAGACCTTGACCCGTATGGCTTTTTTGCATTTGTTGTTTATTACCCCTTTATAAACAGCTGTGATCAGGTTCTTATTTTTAATTGCCGCACTTTTTGTTAATCCCAATAAAAAAATTCCAATTGTTTTTATGATATTTTCATTTTAAGGTTGGAAAATTGAATGTTTTAATAACTTTAAAATTATCAATTGCTTGTTACTATCTATGCTTTTTAATTATGCCATACTCAGAGCCACTGTTTGTAATGCGCTGACTTATTCCATGGCGCTAAGCAGGGTGGATGCAAGTCCGACGCAAACTTAACAAATTAAGAAAGAATGGAGGGCCTTGTTATTGAGTTTAAAGCCAATCAAACAAAGTGATTTCTCTGAAGCATCCAATAAGATTGAAAACCTGCAAACTTACAGTCTAACGGGTATGGATGAGGTATAGAAAGGTGAGGTACAATATATTGTGTAAATTATGGCTGAAGGTGATACTGTTTCACTTGAAGTGCACCTGACACTAAGTTGAATTATATTTAAAGGGACACCTTACCTAAAAAAAAAAAGTTTATTATTTTTGGACAGCTTTACCAAACTTCAATTATTTTACCAAACAAATTATTTTAAAGTGTTATAGCTGTAGTTACCTCTCTATTTCTATTTTTATATATTTTTTTAATTTCACATAATGCAATTTAATTCCATTTATATTTTTCTTTTTTTCATGTAATGTATATTCGTCAAACAAATACAAGAATAAATTATTTTTATGTTCTAACCTAATAATATGAAACAGATCTTTAATGTATTGTAATATACTTTTACCTGTTTTCTGTGATATATTTAACAGCTTTGATTGTTTTAACAATGTGTTGATCTTTTCTTTTTTGAAGACCATCTTCTGCGAATAGTGTAAACAGTACAAGTTCCTCAAACCACAGTGCTTTCGTGCCAGAGCCCCCTGTTCCTGTTGGAGGGGGTGACCTGGCTAGCCGGCTATCCAGTGATGAAGGAGAAATTGAAGGTGTAGAAGAGACAGAAAAGTTAGACTGTTACTACTCTGGACATCATCCTAAACCTCTTGCGGTATGTAATCACTTTTTCTTGCACGTATTTGGGACTCCTAAAGGAGAAAAGTAAAATCCTGTTTAATATTAAACAATATTATTGTTAAAGCTGCATCCAATAATGAATCAAAATTTGCTAAGTGGCTCTGTAATGCCTTTTTATTAAGGAATACGTAAAAGCATCATTAAAAATAAAGGAACTGGAGTACTAATACATGCTTGGAAGATACTGTAGATGCTATCATAAAGCTAGCAAACAAGAAAAGCAGCTCCAAATACTTCCCAAACCGCCTCCATAGTTCTACCTTTACATGAGAGAGGTTTCTCGGCCAATTTTGATGGTTTGTGGAGAAAAAATAGCATTCAAAACAATATGGGATTCTCATTAATGGTTAAATGGCTTTGTTTCGGGATAAATTCATGGCAAGTTTATTTTTTTGTTTTTTAAAGACTTGTTATTACACTGGAACTTTTGTTTTTTAGATTCTTTTGATGATTCCAATCAGAGCATTACCGAACCTTTGTTTAAAAACCTTGATAAAAAGGTAAATTAAAATATTTAATTTTAACAGCAGTAATAACATGGCAGAATCCCTTTGCACGTAATGGTCACATGTTTGCTTGTTTTAGATTCCTTCTCTCTCTTGGTGTGTGTGTGTGTGTGCGATTATTTATATATATATATATATATATATATATATATATATATATATATATATATATATATATATATACCGTATTTATCTGCGTATAACACGCACTTTTTGTCCCTGAAAATAGGCGGCAAATGATAGGTGCGTATTATACGCGGATATTCCCTGCCCCCTCCTCATCCTCAACCTCCCTCCTCACTCTAAACCCCCTCTGCATTCTACACCCCCCCTCCTCAACCTAAAGGAGGAGGGTTGAGGTTGAGGAGGGGGGTGGAGGAAGGTGGAGGAGGGGGTTTGAGGAGGGAGGATGAGGAGGGAGGTTGAGGTTGAGGATTTTGCTTCAAAGTTCTTTATTTGAATTTTTTTTTTCCTGAAATTCCCTTCTTAAAATGAGGTGTGTGTTATACGCAGGTGCGTGTTATATGCCGATAAATCCGATATATATATATATATATATATATATATAATCGCACACACAAAGAGCGAGAGGGAAAATCTCAAATAAGCAATCATGTGACCATTAGATGCAAAGGAAGTCTACCATGTTATAACTGCTGTTCAAAATGAAATATTTTGATTTACGTTACTTATCAAGGTTTTTATACAAAGTAAAACAATATATATATTTATATATATATATATATATGTATATATGTATATGTGTGTGTGTATATAGACAGATAGATAATCACTACTTTCAACTCCTTTCTATTAATTTGCAGTTTTGCTCATTTGGAAGTCGTTTGATGGGAAGAGGGTACTATGTATTTGATAGACGGTGGGATCGTTTTCGATTTGCATTAAATTCCATGGTGGAGAAACACTTGAATTCACAGATGTGGAAGTGAGTATTCAAAGCATTCATATCCACAGGAAGAATATCTACATTGGGGGGCTGTCAAGTCATGCAAACGGCCCAGGTTTACAAGATCTCCTCACTCAAGTGTAGAGGTCTCAAAGTGATTAAGTGATCAAGTACAGATATCCTGAAATCCAAAGCCGTTTGTTGCCTTTTAGGCCTTGTTATTGATACCTATGACCTAGATACAGGATGGCACCATGGTGTATGCTAAGAGTATTTTAACATCTGACAGCAGAAATGTTCCACTATAGGGTGGTTATAGCAGGTTGGCATCTACTGTCCCTCTCCAATATGCTTTACAAGTGGCACAAGTATGTACAATCAGCGTGTCCTAGGCCCAACTAGAACCGATCACAGATAAGAATAGATTTAAGAATAGACAACTTAAATGGAGAATACTGATGATTTGTTCACATTTGTTCACTATTGCACATTTACCTGATTTCTTTTTTTTTTTTTTTTATAACTTTCTTTTAACCGGGAAAGAAGCCTGCAGCACATTTTGTTTTAGTAACATAGCATTCGATGAATGTTTTTACTTTGTAGATTAATACGTGTATTTACTGCAACTCCACGTTAAAATTACACTGGCCTTTTAGGTAAGTTTTTTATAGCTACTTTAAACTAATGAATTTCCTATTCACAAACATGTCCAGCTTCCCATAGGAGAGATTATAAATCCCCCAGTGCAATGCCTCTTGCATATATGTAGTTATATAAAAGGGAGTTCTCTACAAAGCGGTATTGTATGACCATCTAGTCAGTTTCACATGTGAGTTGCGCTCAAATACATGATTTGCTTTCGGATAATGGCTTGTCCTGTTCCAGGAACAAGTCTGCTGCTAATAATTATGGACAATCACAGTTGTTCAACAAAACAGAATGTAATGAAGTTAAAATATTATAATACGTTATTTAATATGTCATACATTCAAATAAATAGCCTTGATTCCTCATTAAAAAAATAAAAAAAGTCCGGGTGTTCACGCTAGTAGATAAGGCTATTTTATTTTATAGCCCAGTTCCTATTTTGTTACATAAAAAGCCTGCCTTTTTCAAACCCATAGATATGTCCATTTTGCTAGTGAAGCAGAAGATGACTCTGTCCCAGTGCAATGCTACATCAGCACCCAGTGGACATTAACATGTACTGCACTCCAAATATCTACTAAAATACACCAGTGATCCCAAAGCAGTCTTCAGGGAATCCCTGTCCTGCAGGATGTACGGATAGTGCTGAAGTAATTGGAGAATACCTCACTAGTTGAATAAGTGAGGCAAGACCACCTGTGGTGGCGTTCCCTAAGGTCTAGTTTGGGATCAAGGGCCACCAATTTCTGTACTAGCGGGAGGGGGACAAAGAGGATAATTGGTGTGCATACAAGAGAGGTAGAAGGACACAAACGGGATTAAAGTATATCAAGCAGAGAAAATTGGAAGAGGGAATGAAATTTTGGTGAAGGATTAAAAGGGAAGTATAATGAAGATTAGTCCAGCAGAATGAAAGTCTTCTATATTCTTTCAAACCACCTTCCTTACAGATATTATTTTCTCAGTTTAATCATGCCCTACACATTCAGTTGCCCTGTTTAATACTTAAATTTAAAATAAATAAAAAAACATTAAAAATGTATAAAGACAAACATCTTTTAATCACTTATTTTTTAGTTACCCATTCAATAGCCTCTAATTCGTTTTCTTTTTTTCCTAAGAAAAATTCCTCCAGCCGTGGATAGTCCAATGCCTTCTCCAGCAGCACATATCAACAGCCCTTTCCCTGCATCTGTTTTGCAACCTTTTAGCAGCCCTAATTCCGTTTACCTCCCCTCCCCTCATGCTAATTCAAGAACCAACCAATCTTACATGGTGACCTCTGGCATGTTGTCGAACACGTCGTTTGTGACATCCTCCGACACAAACTCTGTCACGTCGCACACAACAACTTTTCCTCACGTCTCGGCCACTCTGAACATCATGGACTCCACTTTCAAGGCCCCTTCGGCGGTGTCGCCTGTGCCAGCCACCACTCCCTCGCCATCCCACAAGCCATCTAAAACCAAGCCCAGCAAGTCGTCAAAACTCAAAGACCTGTCTTCTCGGAGCGACGAGCCTTCAAGTAACAAAAAGAAAAAGCCTCCAACGCCTTCCTCCTCTTCCTCTTCGTTACCTTTGCAGACGTCCTCATCGTCTTCGTTTTCAGGGTCCCACAAGAAGAACTGTGTCTTGAACTCTAGCACGGCGTTGAACTCCTACCAGGCAACTTCTTCCTACAATAGTGTGTCTGTGCACAATGCAAACAATGGAACAAGCCCACTTAGTGCCAAACTGGAATCCCCAGGAAGGACTACTTTGTCTGGTAGCTCAACAGACTCTATAAAACATATGAGCATGGTTGTTAGCAGTATTGACTCCAATCTGTCCGTGTCTTCCCTCGTACATCACCCGGGGGAGCACACGCTGGCAGCACATAATGCAGTGTCTTCGCTGCCACTACCGTTTGACAAAACGGAGGGCAAGAAACGTAAAAACTCTACTGCTAGCAGCAAGACCTGCAAAATCACTAAAATGCCTGGTATGAACAGTGTTCACAAAAAGAGCACCGCCAACCTTATAACTTCAGTGCCAGATCCCCCAAACAGCACCATCCCTCGACAGGTAAGATACTGAGTTTGCGCCGATTTCTATATTTACTGTTTGCTTTGTTCATTTGTACTTTTTGGTGGCATTTTCTTGCATTTTGATCAAGGACCCTTGTTAATATGTCATTTTCTTATCTAACACATTATAGCACAGTTTTTTAGACTGAAACATGATTTGGGATTAACCGAGAAAAGCCATGAGTCCATATGGTCACCGAGAGTCAGACGCTACTAAAGGACAAAACATTAAATATAGTAATTTATTTATTATGTATCCCAATGTAGCTTTCCTCTACTGGAGGCAGCCATTGTTATTTTTATTGTTTTGGCACCTGAAAGTGACTTTGAATGACAATAACATTTTAATTCCGTTATGCTGAAAAAGAATTCAAGCCTTTATAAGAAACCGTTGAAAGCTAGTATGAGTGTATTGCTCAAACAAAATAATGCTGTTTTTCAAATTGTAATAATAAAAAAAAAGTTTATCTGCTTATTACAATAATGCTATTGTTTTCTCGTGACATTTTTAACATTACAATTTCCCTTTAAAGGACCACTGCAAATGAACACTTGTTTGTGGTAAAATATTTTCTGTGAGAATCTGGATTTTAGAAAAAGCTTTTTATTAGTACAATAATCTACTTTGTATTTGTTATATCACATTCTCCAAGATATGTGATGGGTTATATATTTGTATTTATCAGTGGAGGAAGTGGTAAGGCAGGAGGGAATAGGCAGAAGTTCAGAGCTATTGCTTGATAATTGGATAATATTGAAATTGTCACCCTCCCCCGTCACTGGCTGTATGACTTTTTTCATGCTTAATTATGCTCTTATTCAGATTTGAAGTTTAGTTTAGTTTTGCTTTTTAATAATTAATGTTGAACTAAAACATTATACAGTATATATGCTGTATATAATGTGCCAACATATTTCTTTAAGCTATACAGGGGGTTAAATTCAAGTCAAAAACAATTTGAACACATTGCAGAGAATGGAAGGCCCTGTCTTTGTACGTTTGATTTTAAGCTCAGAGTGCTTTCCTGAAGGCCCCTATTAAGATTGAAAACTTGTAGCCTTACATTTTAAATGGTATGGGTGAGCAGGAATGTGGCAGTGTTACAAATTTTTTGGTATTGTGCTAAGAATCTAAAGTCCATATCAAGTCCTGTATTGTTATTTTCATTTCAAATATTTTTTCTATCTTGGATGGTTTTCAAATTCCCAAGGAGTATTTTGATTTTTAGTTTTTGGATGGAGGGATTATTCTGCATAAAATGGTGTTCGAACGGGGTACAAGAAAGATCGTCATTGTGTTGTTAATGGAAAGTCTGTGCAGATTCATTCTTCAATGTAATTTTTGGCTGGTATCCCCAGTGTAACAGCCCCTTTCACATACAGTACATTGTATTATGTAAACCGCATTGGAGGATGTGCATGAATTATGTTATAAGTCTTGTTGTTATGCGGAGCTATGTCCTCTGTACAGGAGTGTTGACATAGTTTGCAGAAAATGTTATTGCAAGGTTTGGTACCATTTTCTTTGCTATGCTGTTCATTTGCCAATCTTTTGCTGACCAATGTTTGCCTCTGGTTTGGTGGCTGTCTAAATACAAGAATTGGATGCTTGATGAATATATGTTTTAATTCTGCCTCTTATGTTAATAGTGACTGTAAATCTTTAAATATTTTGCATATTTGTTCTAGGGTCATATGGTATGTGGTCACCAGAGGTGTATGTGAAGTACTTTCTTTAGTTTTTTATTGCAACAGGTTTTCCCGGGTTGTTTTAATGGCAGACAATTCAGACAGTGTTTTTTTAAATATTTATCGCCGCCCCCAGCATTTGAACATATGCAGTGATTTCTGATGGCTTTACTATAAATGATCTCTTGCTTAGTGTGGGAGGGATGGAAACTGGAGCTGTGAAGGTAGTTGTATCTGCCTATAGAAAGTTCACCTATTCTGCAGAGTAATGCATTTTAATAGATGGGTGGAAGGAATTGAAAGCATTGTGGAAGTCTTTGAGGTTATCTATCTGTCCATACGATTAACAGATCATCTATTTAATAGTAGTATCTGTAAGTTTTGTGCATATATGTGGAGAATAATCTCTATTCCAGGTCAGCCATAAATAGATTATCATATTGTAGTGCTATTTTAGTACCCATTGCAGTCCTCATTATTTGCAGATACACATGTTTGTTGAAGGTGGAGTAGTTGTGGATCAGGATATATTCCAGTAGTTTGGCAATAGGTTTTGACAGAAACTTCATGCATGCCTCGGGGCCAACTTTGTGTGAGATGTTGCTGTAAAGAGATTCATCATCCATGGTTACAAGTAACGTGTTAGCAGGTAGTTCCTTAATCTGAGTTTGTTAAAAAAGTCAGTGAAGGATATTTTCAACAAGTCCAGTTAACTGTTAAGTCAGTGTGTCCATACCTGTAAAAATAGGTCTCCCTGGGTTGCCTGGTTTGTGGATCTTATATATATATATATATATATATATATATATATATATATATATACATACAGACACATTTTTCTAAATTGAAAAATCCAGAAACCTTTCTTATGCTATTTTTAAATCCCACATTGCCTGTGTTGTCTATACATTGACTATGGGCCTTGATCTGCTCTGCAGTTTTATGATGCAGCCAAGGCAGTCTGGAGGAGACAAGACACGTGATTTGTCACACCAGCCAGATCTGTGCTAACCCTTATTACTGTCAGAGCTGTCTACATCATATTATGCAAAATGGGAATGTTTTCTGACTAGAACTTGAAAATCTCTTTATCACAGGCCGGTCTCTTATTATTGTACCTTCATTTATTGTATATCCTGAGCACTTTGCAGTTCAATTATGAGACTGAATCTACCATAAAGTGGTTTGTGCAAAACATAAAATATGTTCTCTCTCCCCCCCCCCCTCTCTCTCTATCTCCCCCTCTCTCTTCCCCTCTCTCTCCCCCTCTCTCTTCCCCTCTCTCTCCCCCTCTCTCCCCCTCTCTCTCTCCCCCTCTCTCTCTCTCCCCCCCTCTCTCTCTCCCCCCCTCTCTCTCTCCCCCCCTCTCTCTCTCCCCCCCTCTCTCTCTCCCCCCCTCTCTCTCTCCCCCCCCTCTCTCTCTCCCCCCCTCTCTCTCTCCCCCCCTCTCTCTCTCCCCCACTCTCTCTCTCCCCCCACTCTCTCTCCCCCCCTCTCTCTCTCCCCCCCTCTCTCTCTCTCCCCCTCTCTCTCTCTCCCCCCCTCTCTCTCTCCCCCCCTCTCTCTCTCCCCCCCCTCTCTCTCTCCCCCCCTCTCTCTCTCCCCCCCTCTCTCTCTCCCCCCCTCTCTCTCTCCCCCCCTCTCTCTCTCTCCCCCTCTCTCTCTCTCCCCCTCTCTCTCTCTCCCCTTCTCTCTCTCTCCCCCTCTCTCTCTCTCCCCCTCTCTCTCTCCCCCCCCCCCCCTCTCTCTCTCTTCTCTCTCTCTCTCTCTCTCTCTCTCTCTCTCTCTCTCTCTCTCTCTCTCTATATATATATATATATATATATATATATATATATATATATATATCCCCCCTCTCTCTCTCTATCTATCTCTCCCCCTCTCTCTCTCTCTCTCTCTCTCTTCCCCTCCCTCTCTTGCCCAGATTCTCGGAATGCATTATAATAACTGTATTTCTCGGAATTCTGAGCGGGAACCTGTTTTTTTAACTTGTTTTAGACATTTAAATGTGAACACAAGTGTACTATTTTTTTTACTGTACGGTGGAGGCTTCTATCGCTCTTTTGCCAACCATATATTAAATTATTGTTGTGGTAAACTACCTCCCCACAAAATCTACTACACTAGCTAACAACCGTCCCCACATGGATGAGGGGCAGTAACCTGAAAACAGTGCTGTCTGTGAGCAGGTTTCCTGGCTTGTACTTAATCCATCCTGAGCTTTGCTCAAAGCTGTGTAATACAGCAGGAATATGCTTAAAGGAAGACATGCTTAAAATGGTGATGGCTTGCAAGAGTGAAGCCATTGTGGGCACATTTGCATGTCCCTCTGCCCAGTTAAGTGTACTAACTGTATTTCTCAGAATTCTGAGCAGGAAATACGTTTTTTAACTTGTCTTAGGCATCCAAATGTAATCACAAATATACTATATATATATATATATATATATATATATATATATATATATATATATATATATATATATATATATATATATCCCTGCCAATGACCCTGAACATCAGTTAATTAAGCTTAGTATGATAAGCATAATTACAATTGGTTATAATTGGTTATTTTCATGTGTATTTTTGCAGTATTTGGGACCTTTAATTCTAGCTTTTCAGGGCATAATCTAAACAGTATTTTCTGGTTTCTGTTTTGCTACATATATATGGGATTTGCTTCTAGGAGCATTCATAATATTTTGCCTGGCTTGTATTGCATTTTAGATTAGGCATACAATCCTACTGACTCTGTTACAAGGCTGTCTCTATCGCGGGTCTCTTACTGGCTAAACAAAATTAAACTACTCATTTTATTTTCAAAATCGGACAGGGTGTGTTCTGTTACTTAGGACTGAATGCAAAACATAATACTTAATCTGTAATGTAATGCTTTAAACAACCTCTTAAAAATGTGTGAACCATTCTTCCCTTTAAATCCAATAGAAATCAAACCTCCCAAAGTTTCGTGTTGACCATATTTATAGAGCTCTAAGAAACATGATCTATCAATAACTATGTCAAGAGTTACGAAGATTTATGTCTACTGAATAGACCTTTGAAGGATCTATATGCTATTAATACACGCCATCAATATTGTGTTGCTTTTATATGGCAAATGACCCAATGAACATATTGAACTAGAGACGCTGGAAAGAGCATCTTAGTGCATCCTTAAAGGACCACTTTAGTGGTCTTATAAACTTTCATCCATTTCTAGTCACAACCCACTATAATACTGCAGTTGTGTTGTGCCAATTTAGATAGCCCCCATCTCTGGGTGGCTCCTCTCCAGCCACAATACTTAATTCAGAGGTGAATATAGCCTAGGGAATGATTGAAAGGTAGTAATTGTTTAATGGTTTTTATTTATTATCAAGCTATATCTAACTAAGCATGCCTTAGGTTATATTACCTCCGGATCTCTCCATCCCTGGATGAAGTATTATGGCTGGAGTGGAACCATCCATCGATGGGGGCTATCTAAATTGACAAACTGCAACAGCAGTATGATAGTGGGTCATGACTAGAAATGTATTTGTACATGGCTAGCCGCTTAGGTTACACAGCTCCCTGCTACTTATGTGTCTTTTAGAGAGTGGTTTTCACTTTGGCTCTTCGCTCTGGGCGGGTCCACTCCAGCCATAATATTAAATTCAGAGTATACAGCGTGGGGGGGTAATTGAAAAATAGTAATTTAATCCTTTAAATGCACAGTAAAAGTTTTAATAAAGTGTTTTTTCCTTATCTAGTCTTACCAAATTAGAGACTCCTTTATAAGAAAACTAAAGGGAACTTTTACCATTAGGTCAAGAATACTGGTGTATAAGTATCCAATTTCAGTTTTAACTTTTTTTTCTTCTCTTCAGATGGGGAAAAGTAGCAGTGTAGCTTTGTCACAATCTACTCCTTCAAGTACATCAAATCCTGCACATAGTAAACAAGTAAGTCGTATGCTCCAGAATCTGTGTAGTAAACTATTGTATTTGTGAAGGATAGTAGACAAGTAATTTCCAGTGCTCTTCTCTGGGCCTGTGTTTTCTGAGTTGAAATGTAGGATCTGGTGCAGAAACCCATATTAAGATGGCCATATAAATAGTGTATTCTATGACATGAAAGTGTGGCAACCTATGATCTATATTATGATCATTTTAAATGTAGCAAATTAAATACAAAATTTATGTTTAAAAATGTAATTGCTGATAAACATGTGCTAATGTACCTTGCATATTTTGGTTATATCTTACTATCTATTTTTGTTCTTTTTTTTTCTATAAAGAAGACGTCAAATCGCGCTGGCAGGATAAGAACGCTTCCATGACATTGGGAGAGAACCAGCCGATTTACCTTTAGATCTCAGCAGTCCTGCTCCACAAGATCTTCATTTGCTCTACACAGGGACGATGCCATTTTACATTGTCACATGGTGGAGACATGTTAGTCCAAAGTTTACAGTACCAATCTGGGTGTTGTTGCCTCATAACTTAGGGTTCCCACGAGTTGGTGCATTGCTTTTCTTCTGTAGAAATCATTATTTTGAGTCTTAAAGGTGATCTGGGGAAAAAAGTCTGAATATCTTGATCTTTTGCTCATAATCATGGGCCTTCAGAAGGTGACAGTGTCAGCGATGACCTTCCATTTTTATCATGTGATGTCCTCTTACTACTAGGGAGATTCTCCATGCCCACTACACTCAACATGACAGACTGGTTACTTCAAGCCACATCATTTCATATAGAATAATTTGTTAGATAGATGAAATGCCAATAATAAACCTTCATTTACCTGCATGAGACTGTATGACAGGTGCGTATAGACAGAGTAATCTGAAGCATATATGGAAACAGGGAGATGGAATAACTAATTTTCATAGATCACCATATAGTTGGTATTGCAAATTAGTAATTTTGGCTATGTGGTGGTGATTATGGGTATAATAATATCTATTCAATTATTTTATTCCACTCTTAGTTTATGTGAGTTGGAAAAATAATTACAAATGGTTGTTCCAGGAGAGTTGCCAGTGAAGTACCCAACTTTGTATCATTCAGTTAAGCGATCTTGTTTGAAACATTACAAAACTTTTTATAGCTGGTGTATAGGGTATAAATTACATTAATACTAATAAGATACTGGGGTAGGATTTGGTTTCGTTCTCTGGCCTGGACTCGGTAAAGAGAGAGCCTTGGGTATCTGTATTACTGAAACCCACTTTTCTTAACATACTTTTGAATGTAAAACTAATTAAGCAAATACAAATATGTAGATCACTTGGAATTTAGATACCTTCAAAAATTGTCATAGTACATTAATTGGGCTAAAGCATGCCAAACACATTACTATTTGTAGCCTTAGCCTTCGTTTTCTTAAATTCTTTTTCAGGCAAAAAAGTATTTACTAATGGATAAAACAAAAAGGGGAAGCATGGAAGATGATGGCATTGTGCTTCAACACTTCACTACACGGTCATCATCATTATAGAGTATGGCACTTTTCTACCGTATATGGACCATCTCATTAGTAATTGTGCAAATAATCAGTTTCACATACAATTCAGTTGTTCCCACCACCTCTTAAGTGCCACATTCCAAGTGGTCCTTTTTAGAAGAGAGGAATTATTTTACTATACCTCAATTATAACTGTGAAGTTGACAATTATTTACCGAAGAACCTCCACTACTAGTGACCAATGTGGGCATATCAACAACCATCTTGTCATACACTCTCTTGCACAAATTACTAGGGATGATGTATGAGCAGAAGGCAAAGTATATTTTTTCTCCTTTCACCTTTAATGCTAAATTAGTCAATATTTAGAAAATGCTATTCTGTTAGAAAGCAGCAAAAGGGTTGGAGGTCATCAGTGATTGTTTTTTTTTTTGTAACTGAAAAGCAAATGATATCATGAAAAACAATGTGCATTCATTCTTACGTCCAAACTAAACAGATTGTGTACAAACGCTCTCTCCGTGATAATTTTTTATGGATGTTTATTCTGATTATACAGGCCCAGAAGCCTTAATTAATCATGACGGCTCTTTTTCTACTCCTGGATGTTTGAAGCAAGATCAATGTATTGTAATACAAGAGAATTAACCATTGCAGCAATGCTAAAGTGAGATTTATTGTATTGTCTTTGATCTAGAGAGGGGATGAAGTGGGAACTGGTGATCCACAAAATATTCAAATTATGTATTTTAGTCACAGCTCACTGTGAAAAAAAAATGGCTAAATGATCTGTGACTGGTAGAATTATTTTTTATTGATCACAACATGTAAGCGTGAATGCACTTGCGCCGTTACATCCTGTAATGGCGGGCAAGGACATAATGGGAAAAAGCAGGAACACAGTTTAACCTCCTCTTTGCTTAGGTGCCTGGAATACATTAATTTCTGACTTCCAGTGAAAGGATAAAGGGCCACTGTATTTAAAATATATTATTTGGAAGAACTGCACAGGATGATGGGCAACCTGTTTTTACACAGTTACAAAAAATACAGGCTTTAATTTGTTACGTTTTTTTATGCAAACTTGCTAAAAGTGGAAATTCTACATTCAAAAAGATAAACCAAAATGGCAAAGAAAGTTCCTATCTGCACAATGAAAAAGTGGCATCAACAAATGCCAGTGTTTTCATTGAGTTTAATTAAAAAGAGAATTCATTTACACAGACAGATCCTGCAGAGACGGCAACAGAATGAAGAGGTCAATGAAATGAATGTCTGTTGTAAAGGAAAATTGCACATAAAAGCCATAGATTTAAAGGCTGTGTTTACTTTTTTCTGTCTAAAAACATTTTGCCCATTATTATGTTTAGTAATTCAAAATAGTATTAAAAAAATGACCAAAGTGATCAATTAAAGCAGCAATCCCTATAAGACATGATGAGCACTTATTCATGAACATGATTGGACGGTGTTAATTTAGGAGCATCTCTTGGCAGAAACTAAGGACTTCTGTTGGTAATAATGGATTGATGCTAGATGAGTCTGTTTGTTAACATATACACGGTTACTGCCCAAAACCATGTTTCTTCTTCCTTTATCACTTTAAAAAAAATTATGAAATCATGCTAAAGTCGTGCTTGAACGTATGGAAGGTATTTCTCAATGTGTGCACACTAGTTTGATTCATAACAGTACCAGTGACTGCCAAGAGATTTAAAGGGCAATTTGCATAGCAAGGAGAGCTTGGCTGAATGATCTAATCTATTTCCATAAGGTCTCACTAGTATTAAACCACCTGAAGCCTCCTTCATACTTTTGTATGAATTAAATAATTTTGTGAAAGTACTTTCATGGAAGACCTAGCGTATCGGATCTGCTATTATTATGTTGAGAGTGTAGCTCTTCAAGACGGCTTAAGTTGTCTTACAGCAATGTTTACTATAAGTTAAGAAATTCTTTATTGTTTTAATGAAAAAACGCCATAATTAAAAAGGACAACAGAACTACGGAGCAAAGAGGCAAGTTCAGAGCAATCATAAACAACTAGCTGGTGTACAGGTAGACCTAAATCTCCATTTGACCAAGATCATAAAACAAGCTGATAGATGCAGAGAGGGAACCCTTTGATCAACCGATCCTCCTGACTGAAGGGTTCTACGAAGTCGGTGCCCCAGAGCTGACTGGATGCCCTCCAATAGCAACAATAAAGCCTGTCTTGGGAAGGAGCAGATCAAACTGCATATGTGATTTTTTTTGCCTTTGACAAAGTTGCATTCCAGGAACGAAACGGCCATCAGGCTTTATTACATTGGGATACTTTTTCTTTTCCCACTATACCTTGATTACAGTGCTACTGTGAGGCTTCCTAATTTGGGGGTTCCTTTTCTTTAAGGTTAGTTTTCCGTCCGCTTTGCATGCTTATCATATTGTGGATGTGTTTCTTCTCAAGAAATTGCCATATTGTTTTTAAATGTTTTTTTTTATCTACTTTGGACCCTTAGAACTCGTTTGGGGGCTAATTGGAAATTGTGCTCATAGCACACTAGTTGGGAAATTAGGAGCCATATCTGTTTGACTTGCTCCATCCCAAGACAGGCTTTATTGTTGGTATTTCAGGGCACCTAGTCCGCTCTAGGGCGCCTAATTAGTAGAGCGCTTCAGTCAGGAGGATCTGTTGATCAGAGTTCACTCTCTGCATCTATCCACTTGTTTTGTGATCTTGGGCACATGGAGATTTAAATTTACCTTTACACCAGCTAGTTGTTTATGATTGCTCTGAGCTTGTCTCTTTGCTCATGTCTTAGTCCAACAAGATCAAAATCCTAAATATTTGACTTAAAACAGAACAAAGTAAAAACCGTATATTGGACATTTGTATATGTTACTAAAATTCACAGGAATAATTGGCGTTGTGCATTGGTATTCTCTCATATACAAAGCCTATTGGGATTGCTGCTTTAACTCCTTTAATGTTTGCTGCACTGCAGGTCTGTCTTACAATACAGAGGTTAGTGAAATGATTTCAGAAGATCATTTGCATCAAAGGCATTGCATTGTTCCTTTCTACAGTTTATACCTGTTCTCTTTGGTTTTCATGACAATTACCTGAACATCAGTCGCAACAAACACATTTTGTTTCTATAGTGTTAAAAGTGCACTTAATCTGATGGCTTATTTACATCCTGAGGAACATCGAACCTTCAAGCAGAAATAGGGACATTACTCATTTTTCTAGACTGCTTCATACTGTACCTATAACATGTAAAAGCAATTACAAAACAGAGCTAAGATTGTTCAGGGGAAAATATTAAGGATACTAAGGACTTTTTAGTTTTATGTTAATTTTGTAATTTATGTTTTGCTATCTTACTGAGAATTGACTGGGATAGTTTCTGCTACATAATGAGACTTAGGAAAGTCAAAGCAATGTTTATATTTTTTTTAATATTCTTTGAATTATGTTGTACATTTCTTTGAATGGAAAACAATATGTACATATCTTGGTTATTTTTGCACAGTTTAATTTTTTAAGAAACGTAGGATCTTAAGTGTTAATTTCTTATTTATTTATATTTTCTTTTTTTTTTTTTTGCGTTCTGAAACTGAGGAGTTGAAAATCCTGCCTCTTCCCTCGCTGCTCTACATTCCTTCCTTTCAAATACTCCACTCTTGCTAAAACATGGTATATTTTCATCTCTTAGTTTTCCAATATAAATCTTTAGGACTGGAGTAAAAAATCGACCCCTCTCTTACAAGAGGATAACTGGAAATGTGAACTTTATACTTCCTTGAAGCCCAAATGCCTCAAAAGATTGACAGATCTAAGTTGGTAGAATTCCCATTTCCGAGCAGTCTATAAAGAACCAATGCTGAGCTGTATAGTTTGCTACAATGTACAAAAAAACACAAAAAAAAACATGGTACCTTATACTGATGATCAGTGTCACTATAAGGCACCATGTTCTGTTTGCATTGAAACAACAATATCAATGTAAAATCTTCCATATTTTTCTTGTATGCGGCTTATCTTTAATTGCTTTCCATTGTCTATTTGGGATATAACAATAAAATATTTTGTGACTACTTTTAAGTCACCCCTTATAAAACATTAATTTGCAGTATTCCCAATCCATAACCATGCAGTAGATATGGGTAAGAAATGTGGATTGCACTTCAGTCAGATTACATGCTTAGTATGCACCGATTATGTTGGTTTCTAACCAAGGTTGATCTTGGCCTGTGATTGATTGAAACATTTTGACATTGAAACCGACTGGACTTGGATCTTCAGTCTCCAAATGGTATCTAGCAGGGAATGCGCATTCACAAGCAGTATTGATCTATATTTTTGCATTCTGCTGCTCAAGACGATAATTAGAAAATAAAAACTGATTTCCCCAAAACCCAAATTTTATCCCATCTATTCAATGGAGGAGAGAGCACTTCAGGGCGATCAGTGAGAACATATCTGTCCTTTATACTTTTACTGTCAGAGGTACAGGCAGCACTTTTTTCAGATATTGTGTAAATTAGCTGTGCCACTGGAAAT